>MU628575.1:0-63062 GCA_025688805.1 Aspergillus egyptiacus | reverse complement strand
TTTTTTTTTTTTTTTTTTTTTTTTTTTTTTTTTTTTTTTTTGTGGGTGTTGTATCTAGTTAGGTAGGTAGGAAGGCGTTTGTCTGGACAGCAGGCGCTTTATGTTGTTTATGAACGAGGAATTGATGGATATTTCCGAGTCGGTTGGGTGTGAAGGCCGCAGGGGGAGGGGTCCATGGAGGGAGGTCCTTTCTTTGGAAGCCACATATGGTACTCGACATACATAGGTAAATTAGATTGTGTCGATTCGCCTGCCTTGATTATCTTGAATATCTCAATATCAAAGCGCTGCTTGTACAATGACATAGAGAATGACCCAATATTGCCATGACATACATATAAAAACGCTCTGGGTACATAGACTCATCATAATGCTCGTGAGATTTTTCGAAACTAGACTTATCCTGAAAGGCAGGAATTGAGGGGAAAAAAGGTGAAGAAAAGGAAAGGTAACGCCACGCCCGCCTGGTTTTCATCCGACAAAAACTTTAAGAACGCTTCTAACACCAGATGTGAGCAAGAAAGAAAGGGAGACATGAGTGCGTATAGACGTAGAATGGGGAACTTTATGCATGGAGACAATAGTCTATCGGAATTCATGACCAGAAATAAGGTAATATACCAAGAGGAAAGAGTTTCGGAGGACGGGAGCCTGGAGGTATGAGAGGGTTAGAATCAAGTTAAGCACCCTCACTACCGAATTCTTCGGTCCACTCCGCGTTCTTCTTCAGGTCTTCTTGGCTGACTGTTGGCCGTGAATTGCGGACGGCCTTGATGAAGTCTTTGAGGACAAGGGGCGGTTCGAGGAGCTGGTCCGCCTCGATGTTCTCCCAGCGCATTTCCATTGCGCCGTTGTCACCGGGCGAACATGGCGTCATTTTCTCTTGGCCTTCGTGGAGTACCTTTGCACGGTTAGTAACTTGCGTTCTTGGAAGAAGATAGTCTGAAAGAGAAGCGTTACCTTTTTATAGTGTGTTGCTGTTTGAATCTTACGGATGGGTTGCATGAGCGCATCTTGAACAGCGATACTGATATCGCTACCAGAGTAGCCCTCGCTCAGCTCCGCCAATGTTCGATAGTCGGCCTGTGTCATAGTGCAAGGGGTTGACCCCACGGCTAGCATGAACATTTTCATGCGGGCGTTGATATCCGGAAGACTAATGTGGACTCTTCGTTGGAATCTTCGGCGGATGGCAGCATCTAGTTGCCAGGGAATATTCGTCGCGCCCAGGATCAGGACGCCTCTGGAGTCGTTACCCACTCCGTCCATTTGGACGAGCAGCTCGGTCTTGATACGGCGAGAGGCCTCGGAATCGTTCTCACCACGGGCTCCACATAGCGCATCAACTTCGTCGATGAAGATAATAGCGGGTTTGTTCTCTCGAGCCATGTTGAAAAGCTGTTTTACAAGTCTGGAAGTACGCGTTAACTCCAGACAAGCCCGCCAAGGGTTGCAACAACATACCTTTCACTCTCACCCATCCACTTTGAAACTAGGTCACTACTGCTGACACTAAAGAATGTGCTGTTTGCTTCCGTTGCGACGGCTTTGGCGAGATATGACTTTCCAGTTCCCGGGGGCCCATAGAGCAAAATACCCTTCCACGGTTGTCGCCTCCCGGTAAACAGGTGTGGGAACCTGATGGGTAGGATTACTGCCTCCTTCAAGGCCTCCTTTGCACCCTCAAGACCCGCGACATCTTCCCATTTCACATTTGGCTTCTCCGACAAAATAGCGCCAGCGAGGGCGGATCGTAGTTTCTTCGCGTCGGCATCCTCACCGTCATCGTCCTCCTTCCTATACAGCACCGAAGAAAATAGTCAGAAAAAAGCCAAATATAGCAAGCCTCAACAGAGACCGTGAGCACATACCCGCCCTTCCCGCTCCCCTGCGACACCTTCCCATTGGCCCCTACCGCGCTCGGCTTTTTTCGACTGTCTTGCTGCGCCAGATGATTCTTCAGCTTCTCGGCGCGGTCCATATATTCGCCCGTCTTCGCGCGGATCATCTCTTTCGACTTGGGGTTCTTCTCCCATTTCAAGGCGAGCATGAATAGCTCCAGTGCGGAGTAGTATAACTGATAAGCCTTCTCGTACTCGCCCTCATTATCGCTTTCGATGGCCTTCTTGACCGTGTCAATCGCTCGCCCCAGGAAGTCTGTATTGCTCATTTTCCCTGATAGCACGCTAAGTGCCGCGTAGCTTTTGTCCTTGAATCCGTAATGTGACTTGATCAAGTCACGCTGGTTGCGAGAGTAAAACAGAGGGTCCGGCCGGTCGAAGGCGGGGAGAAGGGAGAGACAGGTACGGTTGGAGCGGAGGTTTCCTGGTTGAACGAGGCGGATAAAAGCAAGATATTCGAGAACAATCTTGCTGGCTGAAGCAAGAAATTGACAGATACAAACAGGCAGAAGACCAGAAACGAGCAAAAAGCTGCTGTTTCTTCAGTTCGCGGGGATGATGGGGTGGAGAGTGTGGATGATCGCCGACTCGTTGCTCTGGACAGCGAAAGGCGGCATTGAAGCCGGTTTCTTGGTCCCTGCTTTTCTGCCGCTGTCCATCGTCACCAAACCATCCTTCTCCCTGCGAGTATACCTATTGTTCTTGGTTTTCCCATTCCTGTATACGGTAATCATGGCGGACCCCCAGAAGCAGCTACAGGCTCTTTCAGATGAATACCAAGCTCTCCAAACTGGTACGTTTGACAAGGAGCGCATGAGGAGGGGAAGAATCCATACACTAACCCCTCCAACTACGTATATCCTATGCCCGGGACACAGACCGAGTGACTGACCATCACCTTTACCACAGAACTGGACGGCCTCGTTGATGCGCGTCAGAAGCTTGAATCTCAACAGCAGGAGAACAAAAGTGTCCAGACTGAATTCAATTCCCTCGATGACGAGTCCAACATTTATAAGCTGATCGGGCCGGTGCTGTTGAAACAAGATAAAACTGAAGCTTTAATGGCTGTCAATGGGCGCTTGGAGTTCATCGAGAAGGAGATGTATGTTTGGGTGACCCCGACCGGTTTGGCAGCTGAGTTTCAAGGCTGCGACTGAGGCGTACTTCGCTAACATAGTGAATTCAGCCAGCGAATTGAGGGGCAGATTAAGGAGAACCAAGACAAAAGTGATAAGAAGCGGACAGAGGTGAGTGGTGTAAAGTTACAGACTCGAGATAGCGCTGACCGTTCCATCTAGATTGTGCAGTTCCAAAGCCAAATCCAGCAACAGGCGGCGGCGACAGCAGCTTCGGCTTGATTCTGACATAGCATTGGATTTATCTGCAATATGAACCTCAGGTTATGGAATAAGCTGCTCTTGCTACAGAGAGGAATTGAGTTGATTGAATGATACCCGGATAAAAGAGCTCGAGACAACCGAGCGAAGGTCCTTCGGTGACTGTTATCTAACCAAACGATCCGCTCGACGTATCATGCGCAGTGCGAACACGGGATGTACGGCTGTGATTGCCACTCGAGGATTCTCTGATGGTTACACCCTTATTACAGGGGAACCGAGGTCCTCTGAACCCGTCTTCACTGTGTACGGCAGATACTCTTGCATATTATCGCCTTGGGAATGGACACAGAGAATATACTGAAATCACATCGAATCTCCATGTCATTCATCTCTCATAAGCAAAGCCGTTTCTAGTTTACGGGTAGATAGAATCTATATAATTATTACATCTATGCCTTGACCAACAGGCTCTCTCCGGACATTTCCTTGGGCTGCTCGATACCCATGGCGGCCAGGACAGTGGGGGCAACGTCTCCAAGGACACCACCTTCCTTCTTGAGGCTCCAGCCCTCGGGAGCATTTGCCATGATGAATGGAACCTTGTTGGTGGTGTGGGAGGTCTTGGGAGTGCCCTTCTCGTTGAGCATCTCCTCGGCGTTTCTAGAACAAGAATTAGCCTGGACTCTACTGATTGAATGACAGAATGAGAAAACTTACCCATGGTCGGCGGTGATAAAGAGCACGTAGCCGTGCTTCTTGCAAGCCTCGTAGATGACACCGATGGCCTTGTCAGTGGCTGCGACACCCTTGATAGCGGCCTCATAGACACCGGTATGGCCGACCATGTCGGGAGGAGCAAAGTTGTTCATGACGAACTCAAACTTGCCCTCGGCAATACGCTCCTCCACCTTCTTGCCGACACCCTCGGCGCTCATCTCGGGTTCAAGATCGTATGTAGCGACCCTGGGAGAGGGAATCATGTCGCGGACTTCGCCAGGGAACTGCTTCTCGATACCACCGTTGAAGAAGAAGGTAACGTGGGCGTATTTCTCCGTCTCGGCGATATGGCATTGCTGGACATCTTTCTTGCCGAGCCACTCAGCCAAGACATCGCCCATGTGCTGAGGGGCGAAAGCGACGGGGAAGGTGTAGTCGGTCTTGTACTGGGTCATGGTGGTGAGGTGGATGTTCTTAGGGTAGGGGAGGTCGGGCTTGGGCGAGCGGTCATAGTCGCCAAGGAGCTGGGTGATTTCGCGAACACGGTCGGAGCGGTAGTTGAAGAAAAAGAGAGTATCGTCATCTATCTGTCGTTAGCAACGGTATTTCTTCAATATGGCAATAGAGCAGTACCCTGCACACGCCTGTCCTTTCCGCCAACAATGATGGGCTTAAGGAACTCGTCTGTCTCGTCCTTGGTGTAGCGGTCTTCAATGGTCTTGACAGGGTCAGAGCTCTCCTCGCCCTCTCCAGAGACAACACCTTTGATGGCGACCTCGACGCGGTCCCAGCGCTTATCACGGTCCATAGCATAGTAGCGTCCGACAACCGTCGCGATCTCACCAATGCCGATCTCTTTGGTCGCGTCTAGCAGTTGCTTCATGTACTTGGCAGCGCTCTTGGGGTCGGTATCACGTCCGTCACCGAAGAAGTGAATGAAAACCTGGGGAATTTCCATCTCCTTGGCGACCTTCAACAAGGCAATGAGGTGGGTAATGTTGGAGTGGACTCCACCATCGGAGACCAAGCCCAGGAGGTGCAGACGGCCATTGCCTTCCTTAGCACGCTTGAAAGATGCAACGACATTGTCGACCTTGTTCAATTCGTTCTTCTTGATCGTCTGGTCAATGCGCACACTGTCTTGCCAGACAACACGACCAGCACCGATGTTCAAGTGACCGACTTCACTGTTGCCCATCAGGCCTTCGGGTAATCCGACGGCGAGCGATGAGGCCTCGAGCTCGGCGTAACCTTGAGCGGTCTTCGAGTTGGCGTCGGCGAAGCCCGACATGAACGGAGTCTCGGCAGCTGCAATCGCATCGCCGACCTCCTTGGGGTTGGGGCCAGAGACGCCCCATCCGTCAATGACAACTACCCCGCGGTGTTTAGTAAACGTCGTAGTAACAGTGGGGAGTGAGGGCAATTTGAAGGAGTTACATACTCAGCGCAACCTTCTGGTCAACCTTGGCCATATTGAGTATGTAACACGCAGTTGATCCCCTAGATGATTGTCAATTGATGAGCGCAGGGTGGCTTCGGATTTCCGGATAGTAGAGCGGGACGATTGGATAGGTAATAACAGGTACTTACAGGTATGAGGTGAAGATATAAAAAAAATGTCTTGAAGGAAAAGTTAGTAAAGAAGAAAAAAGAAGAGGAAAAAAAGTGGTCCAGAAAGCTGTTCGGTGAGCAACAGTTCGGTGGTACCTGAGTATATAGGTTGGAGGGGCTTGCTTTCTCGGTGACGCTTTGGGAAGCCCTGCTCTCGTGCAGTGCACGGGTTCGTTTTCTTTTCCCGACGTCACTCTCTCTGTCTTTGCTCCGTTCTCGACCGCGTTCCGACTCTTTCCTAACCAATTCCCCAGCTTTTCTCTCTACAGCCCCATTATTAGAATTTTCGGACTTCCGGTTCGCTATTGAGGAGAACCTACTTCGGCTTTCGCTCATTTTCACCCGCAATGGCCTCCAGGTCCCCTACTGCCGTAACCCCGGCACCCAAGTCCTCCGCGCCCGACACTCCCATGATCGATGATATACCCACCACACCCCAAGTCGTCGCATTCCCTCCTCCACAGACGTTTGACTTCATTCCGCCGTTACATGGCCTCATTCTCCGACTGCTCTCCCCTCAATCGAGCGTCGATGGAGCTTCCAATGGCCAAGGCGCCGGAGATGCTGCTGCTGCTGGGTCAGGTCCGGGCCAATCTCAGCAGCAACAGACGACTTCAGCGGTCGGAAATGAGAATAGCAATGCTGGATTATTGGCAGCAGTCTCTACCTCGGGACCCGGTCCCAGTTCTGCCGCAGGCGACGTGACTGCAATGGGATCAAATTTGCCGCCTTTGGACATCAAGAACCTTCCCACTGAGGTCAGCTCAATCAAAATTCGGATTCAGAAAGCACAAGCCGTGGTGGAGGGCTTGCCTGATGTTCACCGTACAGTGGCCGATCAGGAAAAGGAGATACATGAACTTGAGGACAGAATTGCCAGACTGAAGTCCGTGATTTCCGACTTTGGCAGGAGGGCGAACAACACAGTTTATGAGAAAGCCATAGCACCTGGCGCGTGAGAGCTGCAATAGTCTGCACAGCTATGTGCATGATGGTGCTTTCCTACTGAGGCCGACCGGACAGAACAAAGGTCCTCCTTCTGCCGTGCGTCGACGGTCTTGATCCAATTCCACTCTCACACTGAAAGTGCAAGCTAGCATAGAGTTTAAGAACTGGGCGAGTAGCCATCGGAGTCTGGAATGGCCAAACCTCGTCAACCTAGACTGACAACCACCCGGCATGTTCCTGGGTAGCACCATGCGTGAATGTTGATCACCAACGGATCATTAACCATCGAGCAGTATGGTACAATTGACAATGGGAGCGCTCGTCAAACCGCTAATAGATCGATCACCCGAAGGCGGCATATAATCATAAGCAAATATAGCCGGGAAATCAATGCGAATTGCTATATTCAAGGGACTGGTGGAAGGGACCTTGGGCAGGGAGGTAACGATGACCCCTCACAGCCACCACGGTCCTCACTTTCTCAAGAGTACAAGCGAGTAAATAGCACACTTAAATATCTTCAGTTGGGCCTCTTTTGCAATCATATTGTTCTAATTCTAATCTGTGTTTTCCTGGCCATAAGAATACCTAAAGCGGCGGGAAACAACCTCCGAAGAGTACAGAACCTACGTAGCGGCGAGAAGCCTCCGATATCGCGGATTTAGCCGCCGCCTTGCATTCCTGGTGAAGGTCCAGATTTCTGAGGCAACTTTTTCTTACCCCACCATCATTTTTTCTCTCTTAAAAGTTTAAGAGTCACGACTCATTCTTCTTCCTACCCTTCTTCACCATCCTCTTTTCATCCCAGCCCTTTCCCCCTTTCCTCTTCCTCTCCTTCCTTGTGCACATCCTTCTCTCACAATGGCCGCCTATGCTCTGTCAGATGCCCACCGGGCTGTAAGTCATCCATTGACCTTGAACTCTACGTTCTGAACATGACTGACTCACCGATGTAGCAAATGGAGGACCACCTTGTGTCCACCGACCCTGAGGTCGCAAAGATCATGGTATGTGATTACTTAGTGATATATTTTTAATTTCCGAAATACGATGTTAATTTAACGCTTCTTGCAGGAAAATGAGATCCAGCGTCAGCGTGAATCTATTGTCCTGATTGCCTCGGAGAACTTCACTTCCCGCGCTGTCTTCGACGCTCTTGGTTCCCCCATGTGCAACAAGTACTCCGAGGGTTACCCCGGTGCTCGTTACTATGGTGGAAACCAGCACATTGACGCCATTGAGCTTCTCTGCCAGTCGCGTGCCCTCAAGGCTTTCAACCTTGACCCCGAGAAGTGGGGTGTCAACGTTCAGTGTCTCAGTGGTAGTCCGGCCAACCTGCAGGTCTACCAGGCCCTCATGCGCCCCCATGAACGTCTCATGGGTCTCGATCTCCCCCACGGTGGACATCTGAGCCACGGTTACCAGACCCCCGCCAGAAAGTGAGTGCAGTAGTCAACCTTCGACTTCCCCATTCGTTGCTGACTTGGTTCCGTGCAGGATCTCCGCTGTCTCTACATACTTCGAAACTTTCCCCTACCGTGTCAACCTGGAGACCGGTATCATCGACTACGACACCCTCGAGGCCAACGCTGAGCTCTACCGCCCCAAGTGCTTGGTTGCTGGTACCTCCGCCTACTGCCGTCTCATTGACTATGCCCGCATGCGCAAGATCGCTGACAAGGTCGGCGCCTACCTCATTGTCGACATGGCTCACATTTCCGGTCTGATTGCTGCCGGCGTCATCCCCTCTCCCTTCGAGTATGCCGACGTTGTCACCACCACCACCCACAAGTCCCTCCGTGGCCCCCGTGGTGCCATGATCTTCTACCGCAAGGGTGTCCGCGGCACCGACCCCAAGACTGGCAAGGACATCATGTACGACCTTGAGTCTCCTATCAACTTTTCTGTCTTCCCTGGTCACCAGGGTGGTCCCCACAACCACACCATCACCGCTCTGGCTGTTGCCCTCAAGTACGCTGCTACCCCTGAGTTCAAGCAGTACCAGGAGCAGGTGATCAAGAACGCCAAGGCTCTTGAGAACGAGTTCAAGGCTCTCGGCCATAAGCTCGTCTCCGACGGTACCGACAGCCACATGGTCCTTTTGGATCTCCGCCCCAAGTCCCTGGATGGTGCTCGTGTTGAGGCTGTTCTTGAGCAGATCAACATTGCCTGCAACAAGAACTCGATTCCCGGTGACAAGTCCGCTCTCACCCCCTGCGGTATCCGCATCGGTGCTCCCGCCATGACCAGCCGTGGCATGGGCGAGGAGGACTTCAAGCGCATCGCTCACTACATCGACCAGGCCATCAACATCTGCAAATCTGTCCAGGGTGAGCTTCCCAAGGAGGCCAACAAGCTCAAGGACTTCAAGGCCAAGGTCGCTTCCGAGACTGTTCCTGAGATTCTCAACCTGCGCAAGGAGGTTGCCGAGTGGGCCAGCTCTTTCCCTCTCCCTGTCTAAATCGCCGGACTAGGGAACCTTGAGGATCCAAATCTCCCTTCTTGGATATGATACCAATTTCTTTTTTTACTTTCCGTCTTTTCTTCTCTTTTCTTTGGTTCACTACTCTTGTACGAGTTCAACATCATTGCGCATAAAATTGGGTTGCGGAGTGCGTTATTCGGGGTTTTACGGGTCTGCTTTTTCAACCTTACGCGGCACACGGGATATGGATATGCATGAGCATGTGAATAAATAGCACTGGGATGGCTTTCTTCAACACCTTCTTCAACAGGAAAAGTTATCCGTGATTAAGGCTTTTAACCGCCACATCATTCTCGTTTCTGGTCCTGATAACAGACAGGACACACAGCTACAGATCAATGATATGACTGAATATTTCGATAAATACACCTCCGCGTCCCGGTTATATAAGTATCAACGCCGTAGTCTGTAACGATAGAAAGTCAAGTCCCAGCTAGACTTCATCTGTCATAGACAGGCTCCACAATCAGAGCTCAACCCTTTCATCCTGCACCTGTACAGCAGGGGCATCATCGAGGCCCCGAATCTCCCCATCCTCATCCTCATCCTGCCAGCCCTGGGAAATCAGCGCCGCCACATTCTTCCCCATCAGCGCGCTCGTCTCCATCGTAGATATAAAGCTCTCAATCCCGCCGGTGTACCAGATCCCTGGTGCAAGGAGGGGGTCCTCGAATGTTACGCGCGGATAGAGGAAAGGGTAAGGATTCCAGACTTTCTCATGGTACCAGCTTATATCCTTTTCTGGGAGGTCGCCGATAGTTGAGTTTGTGTCTTCGTTGGAGGTTGAGTGGTCGAGACCGAGGATGGCTTGGATGAATTCCGCAGTTGGGCGAGAGGGAGAGAAGATCTTGTAGACGTAGTGCTGACCGTCGGTATCGGTTTCTGTGGGGGCTGTGACGGTGCGGAGGGTGCTGATGCTCCAGAAGCCGGCGGGGCCGACGCCATTCTCGCTGTTTCCAAGGTCTGTCCCGCGGGGAAGGGTTGTGAGGATGATCCCTGGGGCATACTCGGATGGCCTTTTGAGGTTGAAGTATTTCCAGGATAGTCGGTGAGGTGATGAGAAGAGGGTTACGTGGAGCGTGTGAAACGGGATGGTATCCGGGGTGTGTTCTAGTGGCGGGTTAACGGTGATTCCGGAATACTGGTATGGTCCTGCGATGACGACTTCGTCGAAATTGGCTTGTTGGTTGGTGAGCTGGTCGGAGAAGTCGATGGTGAGGGTGCTATCTGCGTTCCGGTTGATAGACGTCACGGTATGGTTGAGTAGGACGTCAGCTCCGGCGCTTCTGAGCATTCCGTCGAAGATCTGCCAGTTTCCTCCTTGTACTGACACTGCGCCTTCTGTGGCCATGCAGACCATGGATTCAAGGCCATGGATCAAGGGCAGGTTCTGCCCGTAGTTGACTCGTGTGCTTGCTTGGATAAGTTCCCGTCCAAAGTCGGGAGACACATTGCTTTTCTCCAGGAATGTAGCTCCAGGAGTGGAGGTGGCATTCAGTAGGCCTACTGAGGCAGCAGCTGCAGTAAGCGACTTGAATGGGAACTTTGGCTCTTGGTAGAGCTGGAGAAATTTATTGACCGTATTTTTCATCAGGTTCTGGGTCCGGATGGGAGCCAGGCCGTAGCGCCAGAGAAGTTTAGCAATGTTCCACCAGCTGCCCGAGTCCTCCATCACAAACACGAACTGCTCTCCGTCCCAAACACCGATGGTCTCGTCGCGCTCCTGCTGGCCCTCATAGCCGGCGCCTTTGATGCCGAGGCCGAGCTCCTTGGACGCATTGACGAGGTTGTAGTTAACCTTGACAAAAATGGATGCGCCCAGCTCAATTGGATAAGATGGGTCGTCGAATACATTAACAGTCGTTGAGCGGCCGCCAACGTAGGAAGCGCGTTCGAAGACAGTAATATTGACGGGGGTTCCGAGTGAATCAGCATACTTGCGCAATGAGTACGCAGTAGATGCACCAGCGGCCCCAGCACCTACCAAACTGTTAACCTATCGACTGACTACGTGTATGGACAGAGCTCACCAATTACTGCAACTTGTTTGGGACCAGGCTCAGACGGCGGCAGGGGTGATTGCACATTGTTAAACTTTTTAAGCTTGGGAAGCGGAATAAATCCCAAAGCTGTGGCATAGAAAAGCACCCAAAGCCACAGACACCATTTGAATGTAGTCCCTCTGAGGAAGACGTCCATGACGGACGATGTTGGCGTTGTTGCTCGTCAGGCTGAGCTATGTCAGCACGCTCCGACGTCCCTGCGGAGACGGTTGAAGCAGCAGAGCTCCAAATAGAGTCTATATTTACTTCCACACGACTCTCAAAACTAGTGGGCTGGATTTGATAACGATGAAATAATAGGGAAGGAAGATGGTGAGCTTCTCGATGAGCTGGCTGAGGTGAACATGCAACTTCACTGAAGCTGGGGAAGCTGGTGCTCTCACGCTAGTCCCATCGTGGTCTAGTGCCCATCTCCGCCATTATCGCTTATCGCCCGATCTTTCGATTTTTTTTCTTCTATACGCCCAAGTGGCAGACCCAATATCTGCACCTGCTTTTTCATCTCTTTACCTGGGATTGGCGCAGGCTGTCTGGCAGTATAATAGCTTGACTCTACTTTTTTTGTTTTATTCCAAACTCCCCTGAAACTCTGATCTTACAACAATGGATCCATACGATAGCGACTCGTCCGGCTTCGAAGATGAGGGGGACTACACCGAGACCGGAGTAGTCCTGGGATATGCCTCGGAGGAGATCATAGAGGATCCTACAACCCATCTGGGTGGCTGGCCTGTGAGGACTCTCTTCAAAAAACCTAGATCAAAATCAGAAATCGACCATACTAAGTGCTCCGAACTGTAGACATGGCTTGACGATTCTACCCCGCCTCCCGGCGACTTCGCCAAATGCAAGGTCTGCAACCAACCCATGTTGCTTCTTCTCGAACTAGACGGCGAGCTCTACGAGCACTTCCCCGACACCGAAAGACGGCTCTACATCTTCTCCTGCCCGCGGAAAGCATGCAACCGCAAGGCCGGCAGTGTGCGAGCTCTGCGCGCGACGAGAAAACTAAAGGCCCACCAGCCGGCACCCAAGCCCGAGAAGCAAGAACCGGAGAAGAAGAAGGATGCAGAACAGGCTCAAGTCCAGGCTCCCAAGCCAGATCTCGGCGCTAGCCTGTTCGGAGGATCAACCCTCGTCAACAGCGTCTCCGCGAATGCAAACCCCTTCTCTTCCAAGCCGGCCGCGAGTACACAACCAAGCAAGAACAACCCGTTCGCTACACCCGTTGCGAGCCCATCACCAACACCAGCCGTCGCCACCACCTCAACAAAAGCCACCCCCAATACCCTCGCCGAGACTTTCGCCGACAAGGTGCGAGTCTCCTCCCCAGCACCACCACAAACCCAACCCAAGCCGACGGGCCCCCCAACCCCCTGGCCCGCCCAATCCGAATTCCCACCTCCCTACCCTCGATTCTACATCGACGCCGAAGGCGAGACCCTCTCGCGCCCTCAAACCCCCACAGTCCCGGAAAACGTCACCATCGACACAAGCGAAGACCCGGCCTCCGGCGGCAGCACCGACGTCAAAGACGCCTTCGAGTCCGAGCTCGACAAGGCCTTCCTCAAATTCTCCACCCGCCTCAGCCACAACCCCGAGCAAGTCCTCCGCTACGAATTCCGCGGCGTCCCGCTCCTGTACTCGCACACCGACGCCGTCGGGCAGCGACTCCACGAGTTCACCATCTCCAAAGGCGGCGCCGCCGCAACCCGCATCCCGCGCTGCGAGTCGTGCGGGAGCGAGCGCGTCTTTGAGCTCCAGCTCGTCCCGCATGCGATCAGTGTTCTGGAAGAGGGGCGCGAGGGCGTCGGACTGGGTAAGGATGATGGCGGGATGGAGTGGGGGACTATTATTATGGCTGTCTGTAATCGGAACTGCGGGGGGGAAGAGGTTGGCGTTGTGGACTGGAGGGAGGAATGGGCTGGTGTGCAGTGGGAGGAGACGAAATAGCTGGTCTCTTAAGAAAATCTCAGGAATATGCAGGGCTTGCTGTCGGATTGCTGCGATACCTACTTAGGTACTTAGGTACTATTGCTTGGTGCAGTCCAGCAATCAAGCCTAGTCTGATCCATGAGCGGCATCAAGGTTATGTGCTACGTTTAATGTATGACTACATCTATTACTAGGATATGAGTGGAATATAGACATCAATCTATGGAATAGACTCCCCCCCTTTCCTTTAGAAGATTAGGTGGACTTTTGATTTTGTTCAGTTTTCGCCATTCAGTGCAGTCGATGAAACGCTTGAATCTGATGCAGTCATTCACAGTTCAGTTCAGACAGGATATCTCTCGGATCTAAATAGATAGATACAAGCCAGAGGGACCGGGGCCGGGTCAGGTAGTTAGGTAGGTAGTTAATGTAGGTATAGAGTGATTGATGGAGGGAGAAAAATAAAAAGAAAAAGCAGAGAAGCAAATCAGAACGCCACATGCGCCGGGTCCAGACTTTCCAATCCTCTCATGCTGTAGGTGGTCTATCACCCCCTCCCCGGGTTCATCATAGCTTTGAGCGTTGTTAAGCTCGTTATGCCGGACGGAAGAGGGTTCCCGTCCCATTTTTTGCGTCGTCGCAGACAAAATAGATGTAATGATCCCTTGGAACAAGGACATCTGATCAAGTAGGGGATAAGAAGAAAAGAAAATTATTTTTTCTTAGTAGGGAAAAAAAAGAAATGCTTAAGCAGCCTGCTCGAATCCTCGTCGGATAACACGGCCAAACATCTCGACGCCAACGCGCTCACTCTTGACTTCGCTGCGGGCCTCGTTCTCCTTGTTCGTGGGCACCTTAATGATGGTAGCGTCGCCGGACTTTTCGACCTCCCAGCTGCAGACCTCGGTGACGAACTTCTCGAGCGCCTCGCGGTTGCGCATGTCAAGCCACTGCTCGAGCACCTCGGCGTTAATCTCACGGAAGGCTTTGCCGACCTCGACGGCGATGCGGATGCGGATAAGCTCCTCGAAGCCCGCAACGTCGGCAACGAGATCGGCGTACAGGTCGTCGGAGTTCAGAGTGGACCAGAACTGGGTGTACTGGGCGGACTCGAGCAGCGAGGAGAGACGGGCGAGCTTCTGGACTGATTCGACAAAGTCGGAGGTCTGGGAGGATTGCGCCTCGGACTCGGAGGGGAAGGGCTTGGTGTAGGCGGGGAGGAGGGCCAGGCAGAGGGAGAAGGCGGGGGAGGGGAAGACGGTCAGCGCCTTGACGAGGATGTTGGTGGCTATCTCAGGTTGGAGGAGGTGGGGGTTGAATTGGTAACTGTGCGACGGCAGTTCGGTTAGAACGCGGAAGAAGAACACCTTGGAGATCAAGTAACAACAGAGCTGTTTTATAGGACTTTTTCTCAGAAGAATAATGCTCAACATGCCCGATTGGGTCTCAGGTAATAGGAAACGTGTAATGAGAAGAATTCTACATCATTTCAAGCCCGCGTGATACCCGAAGGTGTCGTGAGGTCTCATGAAGGAAAAGAAAATAAGAACTCGGGCGCACTTACAGCTTCAACAGAGCCAGGTTGGCATAGCAGTCGAATGTCCGGTCCTCGCACTGTTGGACGACATAGTCCTGGAATACGGTGGTGGTCTCGGGGTTATATCGGTCGAGGCCGTTGAGGATGGCATCGATGTTAGCCGGCCGTGTCTCGCACCTGTCGAAAGCGACGCCCATCTTGTCGGATATGAAGAGAATAATAGAAGTGGGATAGAGGAGGAGGGAAGGGGAGCTTGGGTAGGCGACGGGGATTGATTGGCCTTCTCGATGCGGGACAAAATTGAAGCGATTAATTTTCGATTATTGTTGTGTTGCTTACTACTCTTGCTGTGCGGCTGTTCCGGTCGGAGAAACTCGAAACCGGTGGGTTTTCCCGAGCGTCGATCCGATCCGCCTGCGTACAACTCTGTTGCGGGAAAGTGGTACATCGATTGGAATACTTTGTTATATTGAATGCTCATATAGACCAATTTTGTGTCAAACACAGATCAGATAAGGCTACCAGCCCTGTCGTCAACCTAACAAACCATCGTCGGTAGATAGAGGTAGAGGTGAAATGAGCACGGGTCCCTGAAGCCGATAATAAATGCTGCAGATGCTCGTACGAAGACAGTATATATGCATGAAAACCTTAGACGCCTGGAATGGACACGCGACCAGATCCTATAAACTAACGGGTGTGAGATCTATGACTGTACAGGAAACCAGCGCAATCCGTCCGCACACCGATAGGATGACCCTGACCCTGACAACACCTAGAGAGTACATCTGCGCCGCAAGAGACAAGATGGGAAAAGCCCAAAAGCAATGCTAACCGGAAGGTATATTTGGAGAAGAAGCCGAAATCAAACAGCGGCAGTCGTGAACCACAAACAAAGAGTTTGAGATGGTAGAAACATGAGCAAGGAGATCTGCAAAGATAGCGCCGAAACGGAAATAGGGAGAATCATGAGACCAAGAGCACTCAACCACATCTTGCAAATTTCCCTGGGATTTGGAGCACCCCGCGCGAGTTCGCCAGCAAAGCCGGCGCAGGGTTTAATTGACGTAGTCTCGCTGGCCTGCGAGAGAGCCCTTGCAGGTGGGTCGAGTGCAAGCGGTAAGGGAGGAGGGAAGGAGTTTGTTTACATCGTCGAGTACGAAATGGAAACGGTTCCAGCCTCGAGGGCTGTGAACCTTGCGAAGGTTCATGGCTACTGGACGGGCCGGTAGCCCCCATGCCGCCATTCACTTTGTTTCCAATTCGATTGGAAGTTGTTCATCTCGGTCCGTTCTGTGTTCCACTTGGCGTCATCGAGAGCGTGTTCGAGACGACCCTTCTTGCGTTGCCGGATGATGAAGAAGATAAACACGGCAAGGAGGATTGCTCCTGCAGCAGCGGCGCCGGCGTAGACTCCGATTTTGGCACCCTGGGGTAATTCGTCCCATTTATCCGCCAACGACTTTGGCGGGGGTTTGTTGATCTCCTCCACTGCGGTTGAGTTGCCCCTGGGGAAGGTTGCATTATTAGCAGCTGTACCATGCATGTAGTATCCCGGGATGGCTTACTGGATGACATTGATGCTCTCCCACAGACCCGAGTCGTCTCCATACTCGTACGCTTTTCCGGTGTGGAAGTCGTGCACGCGAACCTCCGAGACCGTCATGGTATATGGACCGGCATCGTAATCGACTACACCACCGGCCCATTCGATGGTACCCTGTGCATTATCGGGGTCACCGGCAGGCCAGATGCCGATGCGGACGTTGCTGGGCGTTTGCGGGTAGATACTGTCGCCGGTGGTCTCATTCTTCGCCTCGTCATAGGTAAGCGTCCGCAGCAGCTGGCTGTCCACCCACCACTCGAGCTTCTCTGGCGACCAGTAAATGGTGTAGTTGTGGAATTCCGTGTCGGCGTTCTCGACGCCAAAGAACTCGCCGTTTTCGTAATTGGTGACTCCCTTGCTGTAGTAGTTGGTCTGGATCTCGCTCGTGTTGTAGCCGACCCATTCCCAATCGATCTCATCCAGATCATCCGACTGCAGCACAACACTGCTGACGATACCACCGCCAGGGGCCATCTTGACATGGGCTTCGACGATACCGAAGAAGATATAGAAGGTGGAATGGATGGTGGGGGACTGCAGTCTTTCAGCGATGGTGAATTCGGCGCCCTCTTCGGTCCAGAATATTTCGCCATTGGTGATGTTCCAGATATTCTCGTTCTGGGTCTCATTGAAGTACCAGGTGTGGTTGGTTCCCAGCGCCGGGTTGGGTTCGCACTCCTCCTCTGTCGGGTTACAGTGAGTCCACGTCTGCGCGAAGACCGGAGCGATGCTGGCCGCCAGCAGGGCCAGATTCCTAAAGAGCGTCATGACGGACAAGCGAGCTCAACGGGTTGGGCTTCGTCGATGGGCAAAACGAAGGAGGGGGGGGGGAAGAAGGATCAAACCGCCTTTAGAAGGGGTGGGATCCTGGGCGAGATAAGGGCAATTAAGGAGGCCTGAAGGGCCGGAAAGAGCGACACTTTTCGAGAGAAGGCAAAAAGAAAGAACGGATGTGCGGACAAGACGCACGAAAACGGGATCGAAAAGCCCAGTCGGCGAGGAAAGGCAAAGACGAAAGAGGGAATGACAATAATAATAAGAAGACGAGGAGGAAGAGAAGAATCACAGGTAAGGCCGGGAGGAGAGACAAAAACTGACACATGGACGGACTCGGGGAGGCCAGCCAGGCTGGCCAAGCTGTGTGATTGGTCAGATTGGCCAAATGACTTGGGCCCATTTGGATATTTTTATATTTTTAAACCCTATCAGACTGAGACTCGCTGGACTCCGGACTCAAGGCCTTGATGGGAGTCCGTGAACGGGTGCAATTTCCAGAGATTATTTGATTTCAGATGATTATTCTTGGACTTTTGGCTTGTTTTCAGCGGGAGGCGTTCAGGGGTTGGTCCAAAAGGGAAGCTCCCCGGTCATCGCTAGTCCGCTTTAGGTTACGCCTGGGCACTTGGCTTTCTTGCTAACTTTCTTCGGTAATGCACGGTGGATCAGTGGGGTCCTTTTGGGGAAGGCAGCCAATAACCACCTTCTTCAGGCAAAGACCGTCAGCTTAGTCATGGTGCCAGCTCAGGTCAGGTCCCGAGTCCCTTCAGTAACTTACCTGTTCCAGGTTCTGGTCCTCGGTTCTCTCCGAACTCAGCGTTCCAGGGTTCTTCTGTTTACAACGACCACTGTAGCAGGTACCGTATATTCTATATCGAGCAGCACATCAACCAAATCACACCCAAACCCAGTTCTTGCATCCTTGCATGTGTAACCTGCACAGGTGAAACACTGTGGGTGAGATGGAGCCTGGAGGTCCAACGGCATGGGGGCGACGGCAATGATTGGTCCGATAACGCCTCCTGAAGCGGGATTTCTCCTTGGCTTAATATTCATCAACCTTGGGAACTTTCAAAGGTAACAAGGTTCAACGTTCCCTTGTCCTGTTGAGCGCGCTTGTCTGCCGTCTGTCCGACTCATGTTCTTGGCCTTCAGGAGTCAACTGTCAGGTTTTCTTCAATCCTTGTCTACATATAGTACTTTTTGAATTTTTATAGCTACGCTGCCAGGAATCGGGACTGAAGGTCGGCATCTGAAGACTTCCAGACCCAATAATTCTGGATGCCGATAAAGGCGATCATCCTTAGTAACAACCCTGATCTCCACAACCCAGTTCCGTTCCAACTTCCTATCACCACTAGTCAGTCAGCTGTACTCCTATCGATTCGCAGTTCAGCGTCGAATCATTGGGGGAGCCGTTACCGGTCCGTAGTACGGATAGATAAAGATCTGACCTTCGGCGAATTACAGGCATCAACCTCGAGGTTTTCATCAGACACAAACTGCTGCGACGGCGCAACGAACCCATTACCATATTGTGGTGACCTCCACACAACCAGCTGAGTCGACTCGGTGACTCCTTTCAGCCCCGTTCAACGCCTTGTAGGAGCACTCCCTAACCAGACGAGTCCTAGTCGAGGCCCACTGCCACTTGGGAGATTCTGCTTGATTTTGACCGTATGGCTTCAAGGAGACCAATCTTTATAACTGTATGGCTCGCCGCCGAGTATGCCATGGAATACCAAGAACTTGGACAGTTGAAAGTCTTCCTGGGCGACTCCGCGCGAACCCCCTTTTCATTGTCCTCGGCTCAGGGCTGTCACTCGAGTATTGCACTGTGTAGGAGCTCATTCCTGGGCCAAAAATATAGCAAGATCTGTGAGTGACCCAGTTGTTCTATTAAATCGCTCATGGACGAAAATAACTCCATTGCCTGGCTCAACCATGCTTTACTAGTAGCTTCACAGGTTCACGTGGCACTTAACGCCTTTCTACTAAACTATTAGCCGTTTCTTGTTAGTGAATTGCCCTGTGCAGGCTACAGACGATGGAACTATACACGACCGACTCATTGTTTTAACTCTGCCCCTGCCGCCCTTACCATACTCCCTACTGCCGTATCCATCAGGGCATACCAGGACAGGCAGCTCAGCGAGAGCAGTTAGTAGACTACGTACTGCTATTGAGGCCGCCTCATCCTTCAGCTAGAGCCCATAACCATATCCGTGGCAGCCCCGCGGTGGCTATGCGACAGACCCTTAACCCTAATTCTTCCATTAATCCTGTGGTCGCGATCAGATACTACCTAAGCATAGGCACTCGCCACTTGTACTTCATCATTTACTTCTTCATTTAGGTTCACGACCTACTTCTCCATCACCTTCACCAGCCTTGCCATCACCCGATTCACCGGAATTCCCAAACATGCCTTGTGTGAATACATATCCACCATCCAAGTCTATATAAACCCCCACCTACCCTCCCATCTCCCTGTTTCTCTGCCTCTGCCTCTCCCCGGCCGGTCTTGGTCTAGGTGTTAAAACTCTCTCCAGTTCAAGACACATGTCCTGCCCTCCTACTTACCAGGCCACAAATTGGCGCCACAGCACCCAGACCGCAAGCGGTAGATTTCCCTTCTGATGCATGAAATTTGCAACCCGTGGATAATGGAAATCAGCATTTACTTCCAACACGGAATCATCTCCCTGCATTGGATCCAGACCTAAGACAAGAACCCATTGAGCGCGGTATATGCCCGGCCCACCGTGATCTGTCAGAAATTCACTACCAATCCGTGGTCGGTGAATCTCGATACGTCATCAAGTGATAGCCTGAGTAAGGCAGTGCATACGCCAATGGGATGGGTTTATGGAAGAAAACTACCTATCAAGCAAGCGGCAGAACCCTGAACTCTGGATGAGCTTCAGCCTTGAGCTACCTGACTTGGGTATGGAATACGGTACCGGAGGAGTCGTACCTAAGCCACTACCGCCATGAAACGCATTCGGATCTGATAACTTTTACATTACCTATTTATGTTTGGCGAACGAACGTTCTGACAGAGCTGCTCGTCATTTGACGGTGGTCAAGAACTGCATTGGGTACTAACTACCTAGCGAAACGATCAAGGAGATGACTGATTTCTCAGCTGGAAAACCGCCAAAGTTAGGGCCCGTACTAGACGGATGCTCTCTGTGCCCATGCAGTGGTGATGATAGTCCAACACCCATGCCTAGCAAAAAGCCTAAAAAGTCTTGTCGGTTGAAAACGACAGCAAGGAAAGCAGCTTGCTAATAGAAGATTAACCCTCTCAGCTGAATAACATGTCTCCAGGGAGAGCTCCCTATCGTCTCACAACCCACCTCAAACAGAGCTCCCCGAGAAGCTGAACAAGCCCGGAAACCCTGGATCCTGGTCACCAGAAACCAGGGCTGAAAAAAGGGCTTGACTTTAGTACTCTCTGAGACTTCTCGCACTGGTATTGCAGACAACCCTATTACCTTATACTCTCTGACGATGAGAATGTGGGTTCTGCTATGGACTTCTCAAGACCTGCACATACAGACGGATATTTCTACACCTAGTTTCCATCTGCAGAGCGAATACGCTGCACCAGGCCACTGCCCTCACTCAATAATCACAACTAAGCCTCATCATCCTACATGGTGCTTCATCCTATCTTCGTACTGAGTATCGTAAAGTACGAGGATTGTTCATTCGAATTCATTCAGGGTAACAGCATCAGTCCTTGAATCATCAATGTACCAGTCTGTCGATGTAGAAGACAGGCTAAAAGCCGCGTGCCCGGTCATTGTTATACCTCCCGGATGGGTGATTGGTTCCCGACTGGGGTTAAGAATCTCCGCCTCTACGGCCCTCAACTCAACTATCAGCCCTAGATCTCGCAGCCCTACCCCACTCCGAACCCTGCTGGCTCGAGGAACCGCCCCGGAACCCAACCACCCTATCCCCGAGAATATCTGCCTTCCTGAACAATACAACGCATTCCCGTGGGCACCCTACGTCCACGACCGGGTCCTATCGTTCCCGAACGACGCCCAGCGCATCGACCACCGAGATGTCTACGCTCGATTCCTTCGGCCACCAAAACACAGCCGGGCGGCGCATCTGGCTTGCTGTATTTAGTACTCCACAATGCAGGGACTGGGACCCGTCTCATCTGAACCCAGTTGCCCGGAGACCTTAGTCCCTCCGGTCATCTGCCCAAAGACACCTGCTGCATCAGCTCAGGGCCCACGGGAGGATCACCCTCTGGTACCACATGGCATCCGGTGTGCTAATCCGAACTGCTGCCTCCGCTACCGTACGCCCTAGAGTGGGTTCGGAATCAACTACCGAAATTCGCCCGGGGGAATATCACCTTTACTACTAGCTGCACGAAATCATCACCATCATGCTGGGGGAGTTCAGGGATCATTTAAGGGGGAGTGCTGAAAGCGGGCCCCAGGGATCATGTAAGGCCCGGGGGGCAGAACAACATACTGCTAGGAATTTCCATCAGTTTACAGTTTAATCAGCGTATGAACATACCTTACCTACTGCACCAAGCTAGAAAGGCGTCACTGCGGTCGAGAAAAGGGTTCAACCGTTGTCGCGAAGGCCGCCGTCACGCCCAGCATTTATACGATATCCTCAGTCGGCCTGAATCAGGGAAGACCTACCTATTCCTTGCTGAATGGTTTGCTTGACACCTGCCAGGTTATGGATAGGTTGTCATGCCGGGCCTTTCCACGACTCCTACCCATGAAGCTGCGGACGCGATATGTGAAAATCTAGATAAATGGGAGGAGATATCCAAGACAAACCTAGGGTTTGTTCGCATCTGTTGCTTTTTATCAGAGATGGAAGGTATTCTGCAGATATCATGGCGTCCTGGGATATATATACCCTGTATAAGGTACTATGAGCTGCTAGCCCCATTCTACTCTGCTAAGGAGCTCTGGTCCAGCCTCGGGATATTTACGCCTTTGAACATTCTGGCTTGATATCTCGAGTCGGTTACTAGCGATGGCGCTTTTATCAGGTCAAGAACTGCCCTAGCTTTCTGTATGACCTTCCTAGTATACTACTATACTATGGTAGTACTCAGATTCAATTCCCTCACTGGCTTACTCTCTCAACAAGAGTCATACATCTACCAACCAACTAGGTCTCTGCAAAATAAACCACAAGAGAAGAATGGGTTCAAGTCGACTATAAATCTGGTCCGGCCTCTAAATCCGACTGACACGGGCTTAACATAACTATATTTCTCAACCCACTCGAAAGGAGAAAGATGTCAAGCACGGCCTCATGAGGTCAAGGCAGAATCCCTTCAACGGGTCACCAAGTAGACCCTATCATACGCAGGAAAATCAATAAAATACAGGAAATGAAGCAATACAGTCCGTTGCCTGGCAACTGATGAATATGGTTGATCATGGTTCCACCTCTATTCCCTGAAGACCTTTATATACAGGTCAAACCTGCGCTTTCTGAGGCAGAAGCTCGCCTTGTCGGAAATTCCATCAAATATCTCAGTTCCCATACTATGGAGACCTGCTCTGGTGCTCTGCTCCCATGATGCCTCCCATTTCGATCACTCCGGTAGGCGATGAGAGGCAAAATCTCAGAGACCATTCCACTGCTCTATTGCTTCAAGTCTACCTTCGAGCTGATTGGAAATTAGCAGAATAGACCAAATGAATGGCCTGCCCAGGCTTCCTTTGATGTGGGCGAGTACGCAAGGATCATTTACCCCTTTCTCTTTTGAATCTGGACGGCCTGGTGTTTTCAGTCAAGACACTTTCAGGGAGGGTATACCTTATTCCCTCAACCAGCAGGAATATTCGGTCTGACACTACTACCGGACATTATGTTTATATTGCGCTTATCGACTCACCGTACACACCTTCGACACAAGGTAGCTGAAATACAGCCCACCCGACATGCAACCATCACTGTCTTTGCCTTTTACGCTCTTTGGCAGTTTTCTGGGACTGGGAGATCGATATTCGTGGACTCTGATCAAAGATAAAAGCATCTGCGGCATACAGGAGCCGTGAGATGGCAATGAACACATTCTTGGTTTACCTGGCAGTGAACTATACTTCAGTGCCAAGGTCAGGGTCTACGGTTTCTCGTACCCTGAACTACCTGTTACATGGGCCCTGCATGAGGTTGTGCTGTCATCCTTGAACAGGTCGAGGCTTAGCACCTACTGTTGGCCCTGGAAAGCATCATCTATTCCAGAATAAGAATACCTTAGGGAGATTCCAAATCCCCGACGATACTAAGAGGATCGAAGAGCGAAGAGCGATGAGCGCTGGGACGAAGGTCTTAAAAATCAATCAATAAATGCAGTGATAATGGTTGATGTCAGAACTCCCTTGCAAACCAATACCTACTACTGGAAGGCATGGAATTCAGCTTCAACTCATTCTCAATGTCAACCAGAGCAACCGATCTCCCCCTCAGCTGCTGCATGACCAATGAAGTTCTATTCTACTTCTTCTATTTTAGTGTCATGAAAAGTGACTATGGAATCGTGATCCTTACAGCTGGGCATGGTCGCGAGGCAATCACTCCTGTTGACGGAGACATAAGATGTTCAGCACACAGGGGTTTATTTCATTTAATTGACAGGAACCCACTGTATTTCTTATATAGCATGCTACCGAGGAGAATGCAGAATTCCCATGGTTCGTCCTAAGACTGTTGCTAAGGAAGAGGATCAGTTGCTGGTCGAGCGCTGCGTGATTCCGAGAAAGTCGGACGAAATCCAGCGGCTGCTGGCATATCCTAGGAAAGTTGCTACAAGTCTAAGTATTGTTCAATTCTGGACTTCTTTATACGTTCCAGGGAGGGTTCGCAGCACCGAAGATGAGGCAGTGACCAACATGACGTTGGTCCTATGCGTCTCTACCGAACCATCCATGATATCCAGAGCAGTTATCTTAGTAGCTGTATCTCAGTCACGGAGAAATCTCACGTCTCTCTCCTATATGGTGCCGAGTCTTGCGATTAGGGCTTGATACCATCTGCACCTCACCTTAAGCTTTCAAGCGTAAGCTCACACAAACAGTCAGGAAACCCTCTTGGAAATGACTGTCTAGTCTACTTTATGGCGGCCAGGAAAGCAAGACCTGCCGGGCAGTCAGAGGATGGGAATTGAGAAATGGATCAAGATCTAGTGCGAAAGGTATAGCGGAGAGGAAACGCATACATATCTTACCGGATCTCTACATTGTGGTCAAGAATCCGATCACTTTACCTGAGGTACTCAAGAACAGCGGAAAAATCACTGGTCGAAACGGATGATGAGTACCCGTCGGGTAAATAGTCTTCTCTCCCAGACACATCCTGGAGATGCAGTGGCGTCTGAACAGCTAGACTGCTATCTGTTGCTCGGCAGATGGACCGTTTTCCCTAGGAACTTTGTATGGAATCCTCATGCAAATGTGAGATGAAGTCAAAGTCCTAACTAGAGGTTATCTTGACCTTCCTTTCTTCCTCTCTTTCATTTATTACTTCTCCTTACCATATCCCTCTCCTTCGTGCTTCACATCTCTATTCTTTTCTTACCTTACAGAACTGCACTTTCCAGTCTCTACCTATACACCCATTGATCGGTCCCACCGGGAATGATAGAAAGAGATTGTCGTCGACATTAGTTACAAGAATGCCTTATCCATGCGAGGCAGTCTGCTTATGGCATAGGTACGCAGCACTGGCACATCTTTATCAAGATCCTAAAGTTTTTCAATGAAGATCTCTTTAAATAATTCGTGGAGGATTATCATTAATTTTATTCCAACTTATTACAGTCTCATTATTGTCAGTTTTGATTAGAACATGAATATGCCTGAGCCTGTATTCTCTGGCAAGCAGGGAGAAGATGTACAGTAGTTGTTCCTTGATAGATGTCAAGTCCAATGGATGGGCCGACAGCTGTCAAATGATGACGTCAATTTGGCAATTGCAACGACCACCTTAGCAGTACCTAAGGTACTGACACGCAGTTACCTCAACTACTCAGTTTACTCGGAAAAGAAGGAACGACAGGGGAGGGAGAAATCAATATGAAAAACCAATATTCTTACTTTGTTTTTAGGAGAATACACAATAGCTAGCAGGAAGAAACGCAGGCAGAATTGTTACCTTCTTTTATTACAAACCAAATCTTCTTATAATTCCATTCGTTCTTAGCAGTGACCTATCATTTTGGTGACCAGTCTTGGGAAATAATGATGATGTAAAAATCCAACCAGGGTCTCAATACTATCTGTACCTAGGTACTGTTAAATGCCATCGCAAGGTCCACCGCGATAACCTCCAGGGAACCACCAAGACCAGTATTTGTTGCCTTGCCTGTAAAGGGGGGAAGGACAACAAGAACTGCAATGAAAATGATAAAGGTAAAGGATAACTATATAAGGAATTACAGGGCGTGGCAGTAATGATTATCATAGATTTATATGGGAATGAGTTAGAACTTAACGCCCAAGGGGATATACTTGAGGTAATTCAGGATTCAGATAATAAAGATTAGGACACTTATTAGTTACAGCAATTAAATCTAAAGCTTGCTTTTCTACCCTAGCAGGGGTACTTAATTAACTTTATGCAGCTTGTTATCTACTACTTTCTTTGCTTTAATAATAATTCATTTTTGGGGTTATTAACTGTTTGCATGCTTTACTTTAGAACATGGTATAGCTTTGCTTATTACAAGGAAGTCCTACTAGACTTCTAAATAATCCTGGGCACCCTGTTAGTGGAGGGGAGATGATGAAGGAAAATAGTTAGTCTAAGGAAGAAACAGGGAAGGAATTACAGGGTAAATATATATCTTTTAATAAAAGAACAAGAATACTAGTATTTAGCTAACATGCATGTCTTGAGAAAGAAGAGAGAATAACAGGATTCTGGTTATTAATTCTATTGCGGTCATTATTCTTTCGAGATCCTTTCTAGTCTGAAGTTTAAAAGGCGAGCCACAGTACCTTAGCTATCCATGGGACCCACATACTGATATAAGGTACGCCGCAGTTATAATAAGCCAGAGAACCTGCGCCAGCAGGAATGGTAATATATAAGGCTGCGAAATGGAGATTGAGAACCTTACGTTGCGGACAAAGAGGCCCATTATACGCGAACAATCAGTCCTCCAGCCTCTGCTCAAGCCTACTCTGATTACATCAAGAAAATACGCCAGCTACCGGTCAAACTCTAAAACGAAGGCAAGCGGTTTTCGGTGTTCCAAGATTATTCCATATGTATTGGAGAATACCTTCAGAACTGGGTTTTCCGATACGTAGAAGAAGCTCAATATGGAGAATCTGGCGAAGATATCTTGTCCAGAGCCGTGAACCACCACAAGACGGCTATGCGGGCCTCTTCGGGAATATATCAGTGGACTGGACTATGTAAATAGTCTTACTATTCATATCTGGAGTATCTTTCTCGAAAGAAGAGACAGTCTTGGTTTTAGCACTACGTGTGTCCTACATGGCCTGAATCAATCGGCTAGGTAATTGGCAGCTCCGGCGACGGTACAATTGCGTTGGGTAGGTAATCTTGAAGTAAGGTTGGCGGAGTATCTCCATTGTATATAAAGCACAGCGAGAAGTGATTTAAAAAGTCTACCGGCTGTCTTGACCAGATACCTTATATAGTCTACCTACATTCAGCTCAGAGAGGTAGATAATTCATAATATTCCCTGCTCCAGCCCTGCCCAGACTATTTTATCACCCAACCGAACGAAATTGCAGACACCACGAAGAACGGTCCCCTACCGTAGTAGTTACTAGGAAGTAGGTAAGACTGAAGGAATGTCCAAATGGCACTAACTCAAATACCTACCTATTATACGTGTCCTGAAACATAGGTACCCTGATAATAGAGCAATGCCATGACATTAGAGCAAAGCCCTAACTCTCCCCCTGGGATCTACCTTATTCCTTCCTACCTACTCGTAACTGATACCTATCAACGCGTACTAAGTAAATAGGTGGTAGCTAGGTAGGTACCTTATTTCCCAGGCCCCACCCGATATTATACCTTAGTAAATCCCACTAAACGTCATTGCCTACTTTAACGGACAAGAGATATACAAAAGCCAGTTAAATAAAAAAGTGCCCGGTTTCCGGAGCATCTGACTACCACAGACTCGGCTATAAATCAAGCAGATTTATATGTACAAGCGAGTCAATTGGGAAAAGGGAAGAAAGAAAAAGAAAAAGAAAAAAAAAACATCAAGAATATAGAACATAACTGATTAATTCACGGTCACGTATTGAAGCCATATATCCGTCCGTTCCTCTTTAGGCATTGAAAGTCTTGCCAACATGACCGTCACCGCCAGAACATCATCTCTCCCGCAACACGCCCACTAATAGCGCTTCCGCGCGATCTCGGTGCAACTTCCAGAACTATAAGCGCCAACTGCTGCCAGCCCCGTTCCCGTCGTCACACGTAGGCATCGTTGGTCGTTTTCCATCCCCGCTTAGGCCAGGAAGGGGAGTCCGCTGGGGGTGGCGCTGGGGGTGGCGCTAGGAGTGCCACTGGGGGTACCGCTGGGGGTAGGGGTCGGGGTCGGGGTCGGGAAGCCGATAGGGAAAGACTCGGTGCTGGTTGGGACGGGGGAATCACCGAGGCCGGGGAACAGGTCCGTCCAGGGGAGATCGGTGGGCAGGCCAGATGGAAGGCCGGTGGGGAAGATCTCCTCGAGGTTAGGAATACCAGAAGGGAAGAGCTCCTCAAGGTCAGGGAGCTGGCGCTTCTCGTCGTGGTGGGGGCCGACGCCGGGGAACCCGGGGGGGAACGGGAAGGGGAAGGGGAAAGGAGGGGTCGGCAAGCCAGTCGGGGGGCCGCTGGGAGTGCTGCTGGGAGTGCCCGTAGGAGTGCCCGTGGGAGTGGCCGTGGGAGTGGCCGACGGGGTAGGGAGTTCACCTCCAAAGCCGGGGATGGGGAAAGGCAGGCCCGGGAACTGAGGAGCAGGCAGGGCGAGGGCACAGCCCAACATGCCGAGAGAAGCGACGGCAGTGTACTTCATTTCGAACGGTTGGTTTTTGGAAAAGAAAGACTCTCGTAGTTGGTAACGACAGATCGGAGTTGTTGAGCTTCGTAAAAAGAGCGAATACCAGATTCAGTTAAGGGTCAAAAGTGAATGTCTTGCACATTCAAGTGTTGTAAGGATACCAAGGAGGGAGCCGTCTTTATAGCCCTGAGATCACGGACGCCACTAGGCAGCAGGGACTGGTGCTAAGGTACTGGGGACACGCTAGGATTCAGCATGGCTCGTACCCACTTGATAGCGGGTGAGAACCGATGTTGGACTGTGTGTGGACATGGAGCTGGGGTGCAACCATAAATTAGCTCATGGATCCTGCGATTGATCGGAATGCCGCTATGGATGGTCTGAGAAACTGCCTGGGGAGAACGATGCGCTTCGTCGTGGGCAGTCCAGAAGGTAAGCTTGACTCCGAAAAGCCCGTCCTGGTACGCAATTTCCCTATCGTATCAGAATTGAGAGCATGTGGTCGTGAAACCATGGCGGGCTGATATCCTCCGATGATCGCTCTGCGAGTCAAATTGGTCCAGCCTCGTGGTTGTTTGATGTCCATGTTTGTGATGCGCCTCCCTTCGAATAATGCCTTTCACAGATCATAACTCCATCAGTCCTTACAAGGCTTGGGGGTCGAAGATGCAGATCATCATCTACTGCGGCGAGCCACTGATCGATTAGATCACTCTCCTCGTATCAAGCTGCTGACGTGTATGGTCTGCCAGCGCCACCGTCGAAGAAAAACCGTGAACAAGAACAGATAGTCAATGCCTCGTTCTGCCCAAAATTTCGACTGGAAAAGCTCGATTCCAGAACGATAGAATATCCGGTCAGGGCTTCGCGGGAGCGACAATGGTCGTTCGAGGTACTGTAGAGTCTAGGCTAAGGCAAGCCAACCTGCCGTGCTCTGTGGGGCAAGATCTTCATCGAATGACGAATCCACGCTAAAAGTGCTTATCCGCATGCCTGAAACTCGGCTGCCATGTTTAACTCGACATGCTAGCTGCGGGCCAAGACGCTCTGCTCAGCACAACCGCCGCTGAGGCTAGCTAATTTGTTCCTATATTAGGAACACTGATTTGACTGGCACTGTCGTCGACAGCGACACCTGCCGTGATATCATCCTTGATGATAATGATAATAATGATGACGGAAGGCAATCAAGCTGATCTTCCAAGGTAAATTGACAAGATCAGGAGGTGACGGACATGCCTATTCCGGCGATCAGCACTCAGCCACAGAGCACGGTTGACTCGACTGTTAGCGAAGCCGATCGTCCACGGATCCGGGAACATGTCCGTTCGAATGCTGATCCGTGAGGACCGCACAGAGTCAGAAGAGATGGGCTTGTATTGTTTAAGGAAAATGGTGACGCCGAATCCTGGTTCAGATTCGTCGACGCGTCTGAGCCGTGGTTACATCTCTCTAGAACTTCTGCGACCTCAGATATATGCGGCTGTCAACCGATAGCGATGGAGACCTGTTCTTCTGTATGATCGCAGACCTATTGCATTCTCTGTAGAAAGGTGTTCTGAGAAGACAAGATTCGCAATCGTGCGATTCAACATGTTTCCAGCTGGGCATGACATGTAGATCGCATCTCTTCCAAGTCAAGTTGTGATACTGTAATATAGAGCCACACTTGCCTCAGGTCGGGTAGCCGACCGGTCTAGGCCGCGGAAAAGAACTGAGAAGGTGAGTGATGGATGACATAGAACGCTCAGCCTGCGACGACTGATTGACAGTGGCCTGTCTATCTTGGGCATGTGTCTAGCCCACTGCACTTGCGGAGTGCACCTGCTTACGTCATTATCCTGCCACCTGCTAAGCTTCACAGGTTCCATGAGCCGTTTCTTGGGGCTAACAAGGTCTTGAGAGTCGATATATCTTGTTCCAAGCTTGTACCACCTTGGACTTCGCTCAGGCCGGACTGTCAGCGACGCTGTCGGGAACCTTCAATCGTGAATTGTGTCTGAAATTGTCTCATTCATCCTTTCGCTGTAGGAGACCACTGCCTTCATCGTTTCTCGAGTCATCCACAGACCCATCCGTATTCAGTCCTTGTCATGACTACCTAGTATCAGCAATGCACAACATGACGAGGCTTATGAGCTTACCGTCAGCCGAGCACCTAACTGCTGAAGCATTATCAGTCACGATCGGACTTGGTCGTCACTTTTCATTATCTCCTGTGGTAGTATGCAACATGATTCCTTCCAAGCTAACCTTGTCAGCCGAGTTGGATCAAATGCGAGAAATTCTCGACCAGGCTTTTTGGGCTCTAAAAGCATCAAAGAACAGTTTCGATCGAGTTCAGGTGGTACGTAGGAGGCCATTCATCGCCTGTATTTACGCTGACGTTAAGAAACAAACCGTCCATACACCCTGTCCTAAGAGAAAGCAAGAGGTAGGTAAGACTCAATGCTGAATGTGAGATAGAGGAGAAGAGGAAGAAAGTCAACATATGGAACAATCTCATGAGTTTGAACCCGCGCCAAGGCCACCACATGGCCTCACGTTTTCTCTGTGCAACAAGAATAACAACAACCTACCTTTCTATCAATTGACCCCGAGATCCAACTTGTAAAGTATCTATCGAATCTTTCTAATAAGCAGTAAAACCTGATGAGAGGTGACTACGGCGGACTGTTAGACCCAGCCCCTCAAAACCCCATTTCCCTGTCATTACTGTAGTTTGGCTCAATAAAGGTCGGGTGGGTGAGGTATGATGATGGATGCTAGGTAGCTTGGTGTTTGAACTCGTAAGCCTCACCTCATGCGCGAGTAAGGCACTAGCTAGGTACTCTCCTTTAGACCGATGTCAGAAGCTGCAGAAAAGTCCGCTCCACTTGTGTATGGACTGGACAGCTTGAATAGATTGAAATCATTTTTGCGGGTATACTGAGCAGAAGAACAGAAATGGACAGAGAACTGATTCAAGTGATGGCAGTCTGATAGAAGACCAGGACCTAATAATACAGTGCATAATTATGCATAACCCGCTTACAAAAGAAAATGCATATCTTATCGGCCGATAAGATCCCTGAGGTCGTTCCTGAGCTGGTTCCTGACCGCTAAGGTATCTGGGCACTGATCCCGTCTCGAGATGATCTGGTAGACTGGTACGGTAAGGTAGACCGGGCGCGGCGTCCGGGTAGCGGGACCATAGATCCCAATTCCACGAATCAGAATGCAATCAAGAAAAAAAGAAAATTGGGATAAGGCCATCTTATCACTTGCGCGCTCTTCGATACGCTTACCTTAAATGATCAAAGCTGAAGGGCAGGCCGGGTCGGGTCGCTTTCACATTAGTAGCCTGGAATTGTCTATTAATGCTCGCGGGCGTGCTATACCTGTAGAGAGGTTGATAGACCAAGCACAATGCCACCACCCGTTAAGCGCGTCGCTGTCATCGGCGCAGGCCCATCAGGGGCCATCGCAGTGGACGCGCTGATGCAAGAGGGCGCATTCGATGTGGTCCGCGTATTTGAGAGACAGGAGAGAGCAGGCGGGAATTGGTACCTTAATTAATTATCCTCGAGCCCCAGACAGGATCTACGAGACAAGCTAACGAAAACACAGGGTATCGCGAGAAACCGAACAGCCCACCCCCCTCGACATCGACGGTCTCTCAACAAGAACAGCAGACGCACCCATCGCCATCCCACCCAACCTCCCCCGGTACACCCCGGCCCTCTCAACCCACCGCTACACAGACTCGCACGTCTACCCGAACCTGCACACGAACGTCGACGCCTCGGTCATGGAATACTCCGTGGAGAAGATCCCCGCGATACGCTCGGACTGGTCGATCGGGTTGCATGGGTCCGATACGCCGTTTCGGCATCATAGGGTTATCTGCCAGTATATCGAGGATTTGCTGAACCGGAACGGATACCAGGATTTGGTGGAGTATAATACGACTGTTGAGCGGGCCGAGAAGGACCCGCAGACCGGTTCGTGGGTTTTGACGCTGCGGAGGGCTGGGGGAGCTGCGGGCTTGGATTACTGGTGGACGGAGACGTTCGATGCCCTGGTTGTTGCCTCGGGACATTACCATGTGCCCTATGTGCCGGCTATCCCGGGGCTGAAGGAATTCACGGAGAGGTATCCCGGATGCGTGGAGCATGCAAAGCAGTATCGGGGACCGAAGAAGTACCAGGGGAAGGTATCTAAGCCCCATCCATGCCCCTTTCCGCATATGCCTAAGGTTGCAGTGGGTTAGGTCCTGAGGACATGCTAACCAGCCCAACCCAGAAAGTAATCACAGTCGGCGCCTCCGTCTCCGCAGCCGACACCGCCGTAAGCCTGATCGACTCCGCCCAAACACCCATCTACGCCGTCGTGCGCGGCAAATACAACATCTACTTCGGCGACGAAGCATTCAAGCACCCGCAGATCGAGCGGCGGCCGCCAATCTCACACATCGATAGCGACAACGGGGCCAGAACAGTCCACTTCGAAGACGGCACCTCAGTCTCACACGTCGACCATCTCATCTTCGGGACGGGTTTCACATGGACACTGCCCTTCCTACCGCATATCCCGATAAGGAATAACCGGGTTCCCGATCTGTATCTGCATGTTTTCCACCAGAGCGACCCATCGCTTGTCTTTTTGGGCGCGGTATGTGTCCTTCCTTCCCTGTCTTGGTTTTGGTTCAAGACCAGGCTCTCTCTCTCGCGCTCGAGCGCGCGCGCTTTAGATGACAGGTTTACTAACGGAAGCAGGTCGGAGCCGGTCTAACCTTCAAAGTATTCGAATGGCAAGCTGTCGCCGCGGCCCGGGTACTCGCCGGAAAGGCGCAATTGCCGCCACTGGAAGAACAGAAGAAGTGGGAAACCGAGCGGATTGCATTAAAAGGGGACGGTCCCGGGTTCTTGATGGTGTATCCGGATTTCGAGCTGTATTTTGAGCAGCTCCGCGCGCTGGCTGGGGAGCCGGGCGAAGAAGAGCCCGGGAGGAAGTTACCGCCGTTTGACCAGGCTTGGGCCGATGATTTCGCGGCTGGTCATCAGCGGAGAATTAGGATGTGGCAGAGGGCAAATAGGGCTGCTGCCGAGGAACTTAAGAGCCGTGCGCGTATCTAGAGCTTCAGTGGAAGCTTGATGTGTGGATTGCCGAGGCTGGGGAAGAGCAGATCCTCATGCTCAATCAGGTGGTTGACACGTCTAATCTAAATACATCTATGAGAAAAGATCACATGCTCCTCCAGGCGGAAAATGATCAAACAGTGAGTATCACCGAACCTGCATATATGATTCGAGGTTAGAAGCGCCAGCGCTCACATAACGACGAGGTAAATCAATGTTGAATCCAGAAGTATGTCAAACCGGTAAGGAAAACAAGAGGTATCATCGTTTTGCCGCCGATCAATCCTCTGTATAGGGCGATAACTAGGCAGCACATACACAGCAATGCAAATAATCCAAGGTATGAAGTGGGTTGGAGATTTGTGCTGCGGCTCTCCGGGGCCCTGGATTCGGTTAGCAGGCCGGCCATGTAGTTCAGCAGAGGCCGTACCTTGGGACAGGCCATCCATCCTCATAATCGAGGTAATTCCAGCCTAATCGCGCATCCTACGGACAAGTTAGTAACGGATCAGTCCGTGTGTGTGCAAAATTGAACATACTCCATGCGCGAAGCCAATGCTGGTATTGTCTGTACATTATCAGCACTCGCGCGTTTTAAGGCATTAAGCTGAAGACCCACGATAGTGGTAATATAGAACATCAGGGCGATCACCAATCCCCAACAGAACGCCAAGTCCGCCGGGGGCATATACTTCGCCATGGTTTGATCCATAGACTACGGAGCCACCGCCGCCGAGCAGATCCTTGTCATCTCGATCCACGAACGGACCGTGGATGCTCGTAGATCTTCCCACGCGGATGCTATACCTGTAGCCCAGTCAGCTGAAGCAAAGGCCCATAAGATTCTGACACATACTCCGTCCCTTTTTTTGGAAACCCCAGTTTATCGAAGTGGCAGCATTGTCCATGGCTGAACCAGAGGTAGTAAAAAGGATCTCGGTAGCTCATAAAGGCGCCCTCGATGTGTTTTCTCCTGTTGCCCGGATGATAAGCAAGGTGGTCCACGCCAGGGTTCCTGGGATTCTCAATAGCCAATTCATCGGTCAACGGGACCTGGAATATGCCGTCCCAGTGGCTTCCATATAGCAAGTACGGGTTCCCAGACTCCTGGTCCACAAAGAAGGCCGGATCGATTGCATTTGTCACGTTATAAGGGTAGATATCAGACAGAGAGCCATTTCCGGTATTTATCAGTGCTCCATGGTCCGTCCATGACCCTGGCAGGATAGAATCTGAAGAAGCGAGACCAATTGCACTGTTTCGCTTTCCATTCTTGCTAACCGAGTAGAAACAATAAAAGCGGTTTTTCCACTGGGTTACCGCGGGTGCCCACGGTCGCCTGCGATTTTGCTTCTTGATGGCGCTCAAGCCATCCAACACCGTTCCAATTCTTTCCCAAGGCCCGTCGAGCTTAGGCGCCCGAAGAACAGGGATCTTCACGCCTCCCTTAAAGAGATAGAAGTAATGGTCATATTCCACAATATTCGGATCGTGGGCGGCCACATTGCCTTGGTTTGGAAGGGGGTAATCAGTCGTATCTGAGAACGATTCAGAATCAAGCGCTGACGCTTTTGCCAAGTAAAGCAAGAGAGCGAGCCCCAGCAGTGTGAAATGCACCATCGGGGCGACAGTGCCTCAATTGGTATCCAAAATCCGGTTCAGGTAGCGGTTGAATGGCTCCAGTTGAGAGACAGGAATAGGAATATGAAGGGCGTGCAGTCTAGCCTCCAGCCATCGGCCACCAGTCCACAGAAAGCCTGATGATGTGTAACAATATGATCAGACTTTGGTCGGTATGTAGATCATCCCCTCGAGTGAGAGCTTACCAACCAGGTAGATAGGACAAAACTGGGCACAATTCACGGCGCTCTGGGGCCCACCGGAAATGCACAGTGTGTGTTAGACTGAAAACAAGAGAGCATGACGCCGATAGGCAATCAGAAGCTGGAGTTGGGAAGGGGAGACACCATTGACTGGGAAAATGCAAGGATGAATTGAGGTGAGGGCCTAGTTTCAAGGTGCAGGCTGCAGCAGTTGTTTAGGCCAACTGGAAGTCTAGACCAGGTCTGACAGGGAGAAGTTAATGGGATTACCTGGTGACGCTTAGAAGCCGAGCTCGGGAAGCACCACCGCCGATCGGCCCGGGGATCACTCATCATGACGCCAAAGAGTGGTATGTCTATGACAATTATATCTGGTCGACTGCCTAGGTATATATTTATATATAATAATCACTTGATTAGATTGGATAAAATGATGCACACTATATGCTAGACTCTATCTAAATATTCTATATATGGATCACCGTATCCATAATCGATCCATAACAGAGGTTCCATGGCCGAGTAAACCTTAACGCTCTGTACGGATCTGACGCATACACCACCTGAAGGCTGGGTACACACGGCACCTGCCACATATTCCAACAGCAGAAAGGATTGTTCATAGAGCGAGCGGCGCTGCTAAGACTGAGACCCTGGATACTAGCAGAACACATCGACGGCGCCTGAGAACGCAACATCGGTTATGCTCGACGGGAAGAGGCCAAAGAGTGTAACATCACGCTTTATGCGCCTGAAGTCAGGAGTTGCCATATAGGTCTCATTGGGCAGGAATAAGATAGCTCGTCCCACTCCGCAGCGTCTGAAGGTGATGAGGATCGGCACATGAAGCTGAGAGCCTGTGGCCAAAGATAATCTCGGTCCATGCCGATACTAGCTGTGGGACCATTCCGCCGCCCAATGCATTGTCGGCCCACCAGCTGCTTAGAGTGAGACTGTCAATATACACGAGCTCAGCATCAGAGACGCTGTTTCAGAGTATTTCTGAATAGTCTCGCGGATACACAATGATTAGTGGGAAATGGCTTGCAACTCAGAGCTCGGGGCGCTGCAGCGATCGCTTATGGGGATGACGGCGGACCTCAAACCATACCCAGCAGATATTCAGCAGCAAATGAGAGCCACACTGATGAGATTATTCGAGAGCGAACCCCGCCAATTCTCCCCAATCAAACGCATCCAGAAAAGGATCCAGGTCTCCGGGACCCTGCTGTAGGATTATTAGCGGTAAAGAGCGATCTCCAGGGCCGAAGCTTACCATGAGGCCAAAATCATCTAGTAGACGAGCACTAGCCCCGGGAGCAAACTGCGGCGCTTCCTGAAGCTGGTTCAAGCCCAAAACCTGTAAAACGGGTGGAGAAACGTCAGTAAACGGAGTCTTATGGAACAAGTTTAGTGACTGGGTCGCGAACTTGATTGGTCTTGAAGCTTCCCATTCCCAACTCCCCTAGATGAGCACAGTTGGCGTGCATTGTAAAGAGCGTCTGGGCGAATGTGATGACGCGCTCTATGACCTCCTGCTTGTAGACAGTGGCCTGCGCTGGCCATAATTTGGTCTTGACAAGTGCTAAAATGGTGGACATGAAAAAGTATTCCTTTGCTCCTTTAACGACTAGAAGTAGCCGGACTTGCAGACAAGCAAGAACCACCTCCACCAAGGAGATCAAGGACTCTGGCAGCCCAGGAAGCGTATGGATAAGAGAGGAAGAGTTGATACCTGGTTAAAGTTAGCATCCACCGAGATCGATATTAAGGAGACACACTACGATTAGCTGCTCCCTCGTGCAGCAGCTGGCAGATTGAACAATACGCCTGCGTCGTCCAATCACCAAGATTGCAGAGTGATAATGATCTCGACCGCTCGTACAGCCGTCTTTGCGTCGACAGCATCATAGTAACCAGCTCCAGCCGGGTCCGAGCTGATGGAGCAAACAAAGGTTCCCGTGACGCTTCGATTGCGAATGGAGTATGGATCGATAGAAGGCTGAGGCCGATCTTGTTTTCTAGCATAGCCTTAACCAAGGTCGCCTTGTCCCCTTTATGTGCATTCCCGATTTCGGAAGTTTTCCAGTCAGGTAGATTGGACAAATGACGGTTCAGTTCCCAGTCTACGCGGAGAATCTCCTCATAACAGCACTTTATGCGAGGAGAGTGCATCAGGGTACAGGCTCTCAAGCGCAGCGGCAGAGACTGTGTCAAAATCGCCTGGAAAGAACAGTCGGTGAGCTCCTCTATGGGTCGCTCTGCAGGTAGTTCCTCAATCGTTTCATCGACGTCAGTGTCGTTAAGGTTTAATGGCGGGGCAGTGTCATAGTCTGACTCTTGTACAGAAGGCGGCATCCCGCGCTCCAAGGAGATCTGAAGATCGAGTTCCACTATTGTTGTCCATATGCGCCTGCGCATTTCCTTGTTGAATGGCGAGATTTTAGTGTATAGGCTCGGGTCTCGATGGTAACCAGCCAACATAGCTTGCTTTACCAGGGTCGCGGTTGTAAGCCAGGCTTTGCTGCGTTTCATCCCATGCTTGATTTGGGCGATTATCAAGAGAATGTGCAAGCGAAGAACGGTGATATCTGGACGCTTGATACGGGCGTTTTCGATCCATTTTTCGGCGTAAAGAACCCAATTTATAGCGGTGTAGCATAGAAGGCTATATCCGTTCTTGAGCTCCAAGGCAGCGAAATCCGCGAGATTCCATGCGCAAGCAAGAACAAGAAGCAGCTGCACCACAAAGGCCGGGGAAACAAGTTCCGGAGCGAATCTCTTTGCCCAGAAATCGTCTAGTTCCTTTAGAAATGAAGGAATATGAAGTATCCTATGGGTGGACTCTATGTGTGTGAGGAACAGGACGACCAAGTCATCAACTACTTGTCGCGATGGGAGCATTGCAACCAATGAGCTGGTATCAGGGTCCGGGATAGGTTCACTCAATGGTTGGGTTTTCCAAAGTCCTCTTGAGACCCGGACCAAATCAGATCGGAGAGTAGAAAATTGAGGACTCGAGAGCCTGATTTCTTCAGCAAAGGATCTAAGATCCGGGAACTGGTCAAGTCAACTACTGGTTCGGGAACGCGTGTGATGTATAATAGTATACCTGGGCAATAATATTTGCAAATATGCCGGACCCGTTATAGCGCGTCTTTGTCTCTTTGCCTCTCATCATGACTCGAGGCAGAAGGTCCAGCGCCTGGGATGGAGAGACCGGCGGCTCCTCATGCTGCACTGAGCCAGCACGCGAATCTATATGATTCGCTGCATGAGGTCTGTGACGGTGCAAGAGCTCAGCAGTGTTCACAAATTCCTGGTTGACAGCAGCTTTCGGCGCTCCCAAGACAGTTTCCAGAAAACGATCGCGCTTCTCCTCAGGGCGGGCTCCCGTCGAATTCGACAATTGAGGCCGAGCCGCTGCCGACGACTTGCTTATCCCCGAGTCCGGGGTTGGGTGGGCAGCCGGCTGGGCTGTGGCGGACGCTCGGCCGGGGACAGCAGGCAAATCCACGGTGCTTGGCTGCTGCCATAGAAATCCGTCTTCATAAGAACATTTGGTGGGCGCTTTGCTCTTCAGACACCGGCCACAGGTCGGGTATTCGCGATCGCACCTAAGCTTCCGGCTGCGGCATTGTGAGCAGGCAATCGTCCGTCTCCGCCTCTTCCGGACACGCTGCTGCGGTGGTTGGATGTCTGCCATCATCCAACAGCTTCGCCTGTCTTTTCATTCATGGTATATCTGTCACTACCTGCGTGTGCTTCAATTTTCAAACTTTTGTGAACGGGCTCGAGCTTACGCGTTGAGGGGCGGCCCTCTTAGCCACAACCGGTAATACCGTCCGGAACTGACCCGGACGGCAACCCGAGGATCCCATTCTCACCCCTAACTATCAGGTCCTCCACATATGGATACTTGTGTATTATTGGATGTCAACATACAGAGTGCAGTTTTCCTAATCTAATAATTTACAAGGTTAAATTAAAACGTATTTTAAGATTTGGGTTGATAAGCTTGTCCCTGCGGAACTTCCCGCAGTACTACGTACTAGTATAGTACTCGCTACCTATGCACAGTCCAGGTGAAGAAGTCTCACTTCCAGGGCTGATAGAATACATAGGAATAAAAATATGGGAGTTATTGCACTCGCAACGAGAACCAGAGCCTTGAGTCGTACAGAGACATACTACCTTACGTAGTAGATAGATAGACTTGCTCGGTCAATCAAGGACTGGAACAACGATGATAATAACGAGTATCACCGGACATAAGGGTAGGAAGACAACTCTTGAGAAGCGTAGATAGGCCGAGCAATTTAACACCATCTAAACAATTACGAACCTTCAGAAATAATGTAATGTGCCTGCGGTGAAGCTATTGGTATACTGGCAAAGGGACGCCCAGGAGGCTTCGGAGATAGTTTCTCGGGATATTCGGGCCTAGCGAGATGCCCGAGACGTTTGCTAAGCTATATAGCTTACCAACTCAGTTGTTACCATCATCATTTACGTGGGAGCAGTTGCTTATTTCTAATCCCGGAATATCATTCTCTACCTACTTCGTGCTCGAGTACCTATTAAACGCAGAATTACCTGTTCAACGCACGGGAAATACGAAATGCTGAAATCGCTCCTCTCCTTCACCGGTCTACAACAGAACAACTACATCTTCCCCACCGTCGACCCCAAGGAAGATGGCCCAGATTGTAAGAAAGACTGCGCAGATTGCACAATACACTTCCCCTCCAAGTTGAAAGTCGAGACTTCGCTACCGCTCTACGGCCACATCAAAGAGTTCCACACGCATATCCTGGTTGCGACGGGCCAGACAGATTGGAAGGAAAAGGTTGAGAACGAGAGGGGAAGTCTGATGGAGGCCTTCCACGGCTCTTCTTCAAAACATGGCGTGCGTATCCCTGCTCTAGCTCGCATGCAACGTAAACCTAACATTGCCAGCGCATGATGATCTCCGCATCAAACCTCAGAGCCCCAAACGACGACCTCGATTCCAATAAAGACGGAACAACCATCCTCCTCCTTCCCTCATTCACCTTCGTCGACTCAGTAACCCCTAAAAATGTGCCCGAGTTGATAGCCCACTTCATCGACACACCCATCTTGCAAGCCTCCCCAGAAAGCATTCCCGGCGCCCAGTTTCGACATCGACACTGCCAATACGACTACGTCCTCCTCCTCTGTTCCCACAAACGGCGCGACGCGCGCTGCGGCCTCACTGCGCCACTGATCAAGCGCGAACTCGAGCGCCATCTCCGACCCCAGGGACTATACCGTGACGCGGACGATGAGCGGCCCGGCGGTGCGGGGATATTCTTTATCTCCCATGTTGGCGGGCATAAATACTCAGCGAACGTGTTGATTTATCGGAAGAAAGAGCAGCAGATGATCTGGCTGGCTAGGGTTCGGCCGGAGCACTGTGAAGGGATTGTCAACTATACACTTTTGCAGGGGAAGGTGGTGCATCCAGATTTTCAGTTGAGGGGTGGCTTTGATCGGTTGAGGGGGTTGACGAGTTGGTGAGGTCAAATGAGAATGTATACCAGGCAGCATGATAGAATATTTTTATAGACTTATTGATATTTGCTAAGGTTGAGTTTGCATTGTCATAGTCCCATGGTTTCGATAATATGGCAGTACTAAGACGTACCTTAGTAAAACCCGAGTAAACACGCTACGTCACCCACGCTATCGATACCGCGTTAATTGATTTTCGCGCACGCGACGGGGTCATGGGGTGGATGAACCATCAAGAATATACAAAACCTACTTTGCTTTCCACTAACTTCAGTGTTTCAAATATTGATATCTGGCAACATTGAATAGATAAAATGCAATAATGACCGACCTCGCTATTTCCGAGATCGCGACCCGCGCAACCACCCTGCGCGCAGAACTCAAGGAGTGGGAGCGGGAATTTGCAGCAGCCCATGGAGGAAGAAAAGCAGGACGGGACGATATCAAAAGGGTCCCAGAAATTGGTACCGTCCCTCCGCCATCCCCTGACTTACTTTTGATGTGAAAAGAAGAAAAGAAAATCTCCAGCTAACCACTCTCCACCCCAGCGGCCAAATACAAAGAATACGGACGCCTCAAAGCCTCCGAATCAAGGTCAAACAGACCCGAGAAGTCGAAATCGCGCTCAAACCCCGATGAATCCGGCGATTTCAAGAAACGCAAACACTCATCGCCCAATGGTCCGGATCACACACAGCAGGGTTCATATACGCCCCGAAAATCCGCAAAGGGGGGCTTCGCAACGCCCTCAAAACCACGGAATACGCATCCCTCAGACGTTGACCCCTACGACTCCCCCTCCGCCCTTAGACGGCTCTTCAGTCCCTCTACACATATGCAATCATCGTCCCCGCTGAAAACAGCTATTGGTCCCACACCTCAACGAGACGGAAAGGCTTTGGGCTTATTCGACCTCCTTTCTGAATCCGGCGGGAGTACTGCAACGCCCTCTGCGACCAGGATAACAAGTCTAAAGGGCGCGGCTGCGCAGACGCCATCGAAGAATGTTAGACGGAAGACTATGGAAACAATCGCGGAAGAGGACGAAGAGGAAGAAGAGAGAATGCGCGGGGAGCGGACGCCTGCCTCGGGGAAGAAATACATGCTTTCAGCGCTATTCGCGACTCCAACGACGTTGCGGTATTCCGCGCTCGTGGAGGGCGAAAGCGCCAGAAAAGGAACCGGAAACGCTGCGGAGAAAAGTCCGCAACTTTCTACGAATAATGTCGCGGGGAGCTTGGAAACACCATCCTTCCTTCGGCGGTCTACATCGGGGATACACAGTACATCGAATACTGGTGGCGCGGGACTAAGTCCTATTCCCGTGCGGAAACCGCCGCAGTTTGTCGGGAAAGGTCTCTCGCAGCTGGTGCAAGGGTTACGGGACATGGAGGAGGAACGCCTGGAAGACGACCTAGATGTGCTTCGGGAGATGGAGGAAGAACAGACCGGAATGGGCACGGGTGTTGAGGTAGCTGATAGCCAGATTCCTGCTGAGACTGCTGGACGCACTTTCAAGAAGAGAGGGCAGAAGCGCACAACGCGATTAGTCCGCATGAAGCCCGTTATATCAAACCCGAGCCAGAGATCGCAGTCGCAGGCTGCTGGGGTTACAATCCCGGAGAAGGACAACGATGATGATGGGGAGCAAGAAGAGAGCGCCGACAAATTGGTCGCAATCGCCGAAACACAAGCGAATACCTTCGCCCAGGACCAAGGCAACGACGCCGCCGAAGAGAATGATGTAGACTCTCTCCATTCAATATCCGAAGCAGAGACCGAGCCAGACTCGGACTCAGACCCGGACTTTGACGATGACTCCAAGCCCCTGAGACGGACGAAGAGCTTCTCGGACAAAATGAAAGAGGCTATTGGGACTGTGAAGCCTCCGTCTAAACAGCCGGACCAGCTTGGGAAGGCTAAACAAGCGCGGGAACAGGAGAAAGATAAAGAGAATAAGAAGCCTTCGACGAGGAAAGTCGACCCGCAAGCGCATGCGAATTATCGCTCGTTGAAGATTCGGAATAAGGGGAGTAAAGGGCGAAATTTTGGGAGGTTTCGAAGGAGGTGAAAAGGCCAGTGGGCTTACTTGCCCGGGCTATGATAAACGACTCTACCTTGTGCATTGATCCTTTTATATCATCATAGATACCAGCTTTAGCGAGATATTGCCACTTTATTAGATCTATCAATAGCATCTCGTCACATCATTTATGGACTGACTCAACCAATTAATCAGGAATATAGCGGTCTATGGCATATTGTACTCTCCTTGTCAGAGAATCTCTTTCTCGGCGAGAACCACGGGAGTACCGAGGCTTGTCGACTCGATCACCAGAGGTCCTTCCGTCACCTCTGTCAGCCGGAGTGGAAGTACGGTCCGAAGCCGGAGGCGCCTGAGGAGCCGTCTGGCCACCTGCCTCCTCGTACTGAACATTGCGGTCCCAATCTTCCAGAGACATGTAAGGGCTCCGCAGCCAGGCCTGAAGTTCATGTAGAAACAAGGAAGCATTATCTCTCCCGAGGAAGTCGCGCAGGAGTTCTTCCGCCTGTCCCGCACTGCCTTTTATATCGACTGTCCGGAGGATAGCGATGATGTACTCGAGAAGAAACTCGGCGTTATTCCCCCGCCGGGTTTCGAGGCGCTGCAGCCCCGGTCGCCCTACCTGGGATTCAGACACAGCGTCCGGGTTCAGGAATTCGAAGACACGGAGCTCCCGTCGGATCCACCTTCGGGCTCGCGAAACTAATTGTTCATCTCGGTTAAACATCTCAGGTGTGAATTCGCGGTACTGCGAGAGGCGGTTCGACCCGACGCGAAGGGAATAGCGGCGGTTGCGATAGACTTCTTGTCTCCTTCGGATGGGGTCGTTGGGCGACGGTGGCGGCGGGCTTCGGGGACGCCGCGGCCGTCGGGGAGGTCGATGGAATGGTCGGGCATAAGGAGGCACATATGCTGCAGAAGTTGCATTCGTTTGTGTTGGAAGAATTGCGGGAAGGGGGTAGGTTTTCGGGCCATCGGGGTGTTCAAGGTCATACTTGACAGCGGATACGTCACTCTTGCCTGCAAGCTGTGTTAGACGAAGAGAATGCCAATATTTTGTATGGTAGAGGATTCATACAGAGCGGGCAATTACGGCGCTGTTCCAGCCAGCTCACGAGACAGAGAAAGTCGAAGTTCGCATGATTGCAGGACACTGTAATAGCAGGCTCTGTGATGGGTTCAAGACAGATGACGCACGGATCGGATGTATCCTCCTCCTGCGTCACCTCGGCCAGAGTTCTCTGCAGAATCTGCTGCTGGATGTCGGCATCATTGGTCATCAGTCAAACCACTGCTTTACAGTAAATGGTGTACGGCAGGGTGAGAGTTATCCGACAAAGAGGGTTGCTGAACAGGGAGCGATTATTATTGCCGCCACCAGTCACGTTCTTCAACCTCCCGCGGAGGCAACTTGGAACTTTTTCGGAGGCTACAACGAGAGCACCGCTTTCCTCGGCACAAGCACGCACACTGTTGCTATCATCCCAAATTCGCTTCAGTTCTCATCGGCCCAAATTAACATCTAGCTCACAGCGCTGTCATGCCGATGGGAGTATGATCCAAAGATCTGCCAAGTCAGTTGTCACTGAGAGCTACCCAAGGATGGCGCGCGGAGCTGCGAATGGTCCCTACACGGACCTTCAACAGTCTTCCTCGCGAACTATTACAGGCTTAAGACGATGGTCAATTAATAATAAAGAGCTGCCAGGTGAGCTTGTCACTTTGCTTTGTCCCTTGTTATCCATCGCATACTAATCTTGCTTTCCTTCACTAGGAACGTCCCAGGTAAGGTCGGTTCACGTATACGACTTCGACAACACATGTACGTCTTGACCGTAATCCATAGTTTCCGCGCAGTCTTGGAATACTCATGCTAATTGCATGACTTAAGTGTTCTTGAGCCCTCTTCCGAACCCGCAGCTATGGAACGGCCCGAGTATCGGATTCCTTCAAGCCTACGAGAGCTTTGCGAACGGAGGATGGTGGCATGATCCCAGGCTGCTGAGCGCCACTGGAGATGGCCTAGAGAAGGAAGAGCCACGCGCCTGGAAAGGATGGTGGAATGAAAGGATTGTGCGATCAAATGCACCTCATATCTCAGGGCTACTGACTGATTACGTCTAGGTGCAATTGGTGGAACTGAGCATGAAACAAAAAGATGCTTTGACAGTGCTCTTAACTGGCCGAAGCGAGGCAGGCTTCTCTGATATAATCAAGCGCATGGTGGACAGTAAGAAACTAGAGTTTGATCTCATATGCCTGAAGCCAGAGGTTGGGCCTAACGGCGAGCGATTCTCGTCGACCATGGAGTTCAAGCAGACCTTTCTTGCAGACATACTTTTCACATATAACCAAGCGGATGAGATTCGCGTATACGAAGATCGTCCCAAACAGTGAGTCTGACGCTACTTACCTGCGCATTCCATACGATGTCTCGATCTGACCAACCCTCAGTGTGAAAGGGTTCCGTGACTTTTTCGAGAGTCTGAACCGGAACTTCCAGTCTAATCCTGAATCACGAAAGCCTATTACTGCTGAAGTGATCCAGGTAGCAGAGGGGTCAGCTTACCTTTCTCCCGTAATTGAAGCAGCCGAAGTGCAGCGAATGATCAATGCCCATAACATTGCAACTCGCAACCCGGTGCTAAATATGACCAAGTCACCTTACGGCCGGCTGTGTATTAAGCGCACGACATATTTCACTGGATACCTTATCCCAAATACGGACTCCGATCGTCTAATCAAGCAGATATTGACGCCCCTGATGCCGTCAGGGTTGGCTGAATCAAATGATCTGAAATATATGGCTAACAGCGTCTTAATTGCTCCTCGTCCTGCGAGTCGTTCTATTCTTGACAAAGTTGGTGGTATCGGCAGGAAGCTGAGCTGGGTTGTTACTGGGACCGGTGTCTTCGAGAACAGAGTTTGGGCCGCTCGTCTGCAGCCAGTCCCGAACACGGAGAGATATCACACAGAGAATAGGGTCCCTTTTGTGGTTCTAGCGGTGCGCAGAGGTGCCCGGCCCATTGACGCTGCAAAAATCCACAACTGGCATCCCGTTTCGGCTGACAAGACTCTTACTTTTGAGAGCGTAGTGGGCGAGAAGGTCGTCCTACGTATTGAGGAGGCTGGTGCTGGCGACTATGAGAGCCAGTTCATGAACAAAACTAGCAAGAGGCGTCACCAGCAGGAGCGCGATGATGATATCCTATACCCGCCTCAGAATAACGGCGATGGGCCGCAGGGTCGGTCACACCATTATCCCCAACGCCACGGCGGCAACGGCCGCCATCCGCACGATGATGGTCCTCGTCGTGGAGCCTATCGTGGCCGTGGCCGTGGTGCGCCGAGAGGCAGAGGATATCCTCATCCACATCGTGGAGGTCGCGGAAGAGGCCGTGGCCGTGATGCAGGGCCCCCAAACTACAGGTCTCTTGATGAGTATTCTAGCTACGAAGGAGGAGGCAGTGGTGCCGGCGGATATGATGATAAGCCAGGGTCAGGTACCGGAGGAGGCCCGGTCATGAACTATTAGTCTTTTTAATTTTCGCATTTCTTGCATCCTTACTGCCGCTGGATTCCATCGGCTTTTCAAGGTGCACGTTGTTTCTCGTCTCCTCCATATATTTCAGTGTATGGCAGCCCCGGTGCCTCGATTGCTCTTTCATTCATGCCGACATGACATGAGGATATAGTCTACTTGTATAAATAGCTGGAAATAAAAGTGAAGCACATTGCAGACCATGCTCATAACTTGTGTTATATGCCAGATCCTTGTCGAGTCACGGGACTATCCACTGTTCGCTTCCTACAACAACTTAATAAATCTCTTGATGCTTTGCTTCTTGTGCCCACGGGCGGGTGCCTCGCTCCCCCATACCCACTGTCAGCAGTGTCACCGAATAACAGTACGTCATTCATCATGAAGCATATTATCCGCAGAAACTCGAATTTATTCGCTGAGGCTCCGATTCCGTATGGGTTTAGCCCCAGGTCTGTTCTAGTTTCATCAACCGTCATGCACAATTGGCTGACAAGCCCCCTGTCCAAGAGGTGCTCCCTTGTTAATTTCGAGCCTTGGAAACCAGCAATTAATGACCGACTGGGCCACGGGACTCCGTCTTCCCCTAGGTGTCAAATATCGTCGATTGGTCCCCCAGGCCGTGTTCTCAACGCATAGCCAACCAAAAGACGTGGGCAGTTCGCTTAACCCTGTCTCAGAAGTCTCGCCTCTGATGCTAGATTGCCGACGCAGTGTCTCAAGTCGATTGACCTTGGCGTTTTTCTCTCATTTTCCCGCCGCCCTGAACTGTGCTTAGGTGTTCGAGAACACACGACTTGAGTCCTTGACTAGGTACAGGCAGGCACGGTAGCACCTGCAGCCGAAGCCCATTCCCGCTCTCCGACTGACAATTTGAACTAGCTAAAATACCACTAACGCAAGTTTGCAGTGGTTCATAGCAGGGTTGAATACCATGGCGGGGCCTTCAGCTGGGTTGACTGCGCATTAATACTAGCTGTTACCGCATCCGGCAATCGAACACCCTCTCTCAACCGTGCAGTGAGCGGGCTATTCATAAAATGTGAGCGATCATCTACTCAGCATACAGCATTTCAGGATGAACTGGATCTTGATCTTCGCCATTCTGGCCGTCAAGGCCCTTGGCTGGAGTTCGGCTCGTGCCTTCTCTGAGCTTGTTCATGCGCCCCTAAGAGATCCACAAGTCCTACTTCCCCAGGGCCCCCAGGATACGTTTTCTTCTGGCTACGGGCGTATGGTTAATGAAAAGAGTTCTTTGACTCTTCTCTATCAAAATAACTTGAATATGTCCGATGACTCGAACCATGTCGGAGCGATCCTTTTGAGCCCTATGGGACAACGTGATATCCGCGATGCGTGCGAAGAACTCGGGGAGTCGATGATATCCCTTTCCACTATTGAAGAATACGAAGAAGACTTTCTGGACGTGTTCTCATATCTCCTCTACACTAGTGGGCCAGCAGAGGAAGTGGAACGTGCGTATTTCTACATTCGCAACGGAGTTCTGGCTGTCACAAAAGGCGACGCACATTTCGAGCATTATCCATTCCCGTCTCGAGATATTGATTTTCCGGTCTTGTGTACTCAAACGAGTACTGGTAATGAAGCGATTCGAGAGAATAAGGCAGCGCGGAAACTGGTTCGGGTAAACTCACGGGGCATCACATATATCGGGTTTCGAGATCAAAAGTCTTTCCGTTTTCTAGGTATACCCTACGCCCAATCACCGGACCGTTTCTCCTACCCAACCCCATATTCTGACAAGCCTCGCACCCTCCGTACCACCGAATACGGACCTATATGTGCGCAGATTAATGGTGGGAGCGAGGACTGTCTGTATCTGAATATCCAGACGCCATATATTCCGCAAAGGGACTCGACCAGAGGACTGCGGCCCGTTCTCTTTTGGATTCACGATGGTGATTTCACTGACGGGATAGGCTCGGATGTTGTAGCGGATGGCGGAAACCTTGCTTCACGAGAGGATATCGTGGTTGTCACGTTCAACTATCGACTATCCACGTTGGGGTTTTTAGCAGTTCCAGGAACTGATATTCGGGGGAATTACGGAATCGCAGATCAAGTGCTGGCTCTCAAGGTGCGTGATTCTCATGATCCGCCGGATAGATGTCAGACTAACTAGGGCAGTGGACAATCAAAAACATTGCTCAGTTCGGTGGTGACCCGGGCCGAATCACTATTATCGGTGCATCTGCTGGAGCTAGCTCGGTGAAAGCTCTATTAGGCTCGCCCTCTGCCTCGGGAAAGTTTCAAGGTGCTGTAGCAATGTCGAGCTTGGGCAGTGACGATGGTCATGGGCTTGCGAACGATTCGTATATGAGCGTTTCCGAATCATATGAAAAGACCGGGAAACGTATATTCCACGAAGCTGGCTGCGACGAAGGAACAATCGATCAACAAGTTTCCTGCCTGAAGCAACTTCCTGCGTCAACACTCGTCAGACTACCCACAGTCGCGCGCCATATCGTCCAGGACGGACGAATCGTGAACGCTCCTGATTCGAGTCCCAACAAGAAAGACACGGGCACTCTTAAAGTCCCAATCATACTCGGAAACACCGCCGACGAAGGCGCCTCCTTCGCCAAATACCCTTCAATCAGCATCAGATCCCCCCTCGAGGGCCTAACATCGTCCCTAGACATAGACACCTTCTTCGCCCAACACATCCTCGACTCCGGACTTTTCCCCTACCACGACACAGGAAATCTAACCCTAGACTCCTTCAACGTCTCACAACGCATAGCCACAGACCTCCATATCCGCTGCCACAACCAAGCCCACGCCGCCCTTCTCGCCTCCTCCTCCAACACCTCCCACCCCGTATACTACTACCAAACCCAACGCACATCTACCAATACCGCCGGCCTAAACCCCAACAACCTTCCGGGTCCACTAGCAACACACCACTTCCCAACCGGAGACCCCGACCTCCCCTACTTCCGCCTTCACGGCGCCGACATCCCCTTCGTATTTGGCAACCTCGGCACAATCCGCGACCCGTTAGACCTGCGCGCAGCACAACTGATCTCTGCGTATTTTGCGGAATTTGTTCGCTCGGGCCAGCCGAATCCGTCCATCGACTTCCTTGCTGCGCGCGGGTATAACACGACTCTAGAGGCCGTGGAAGTCTTCGATAGATGGGAAGCCGTCAACAGTTCCTCAGGACCGATTCATCTGCTGGATTTTCCGAGCGAGAAAGCGGCATTTCGGGATCTGCAGCAGTGTGCCTTTTTGGGGATTCCGGTTACGTAGGTAGGATTGTTCTGGTTAGGTTAGATTAAGTTAGGTAGGTGTAGGGTAGGATAGTAATTCTTACGGTGCTTGGAGTGTTTATATTTATGAATGGTGAATACATTTCTTTCCAATTAGGAGTTTTAACTAGAGGAAGTTAGAAATCTAACTTTCGCGGCTGGTAACTGACCTCTCGCTGGGATTTATGACCATCCAGCGGAACAGAGAGATAGTGTGGCTCAATCTGCACCAAGTCGAAGAAGGTGCGCATACGGCCAGACGCGTCCTGCTGAGTATTGATCAATTTTTCTTCATTCCGCAAAACTCTAGTCGCATAGGAATAGGTATATTTAAGTTATCCACCCTAACCATTTCATTTCATCCCGTCATAGCACCCCGGATCCGGACCGTAATTTCCATAGAAAAAGAACCAAAACAAATGGCATCAAGACTCTTTATACAGCACAGAAAAAAACAAAAAGAGAATAGTGCAATTGATGAGACATAAATTGCGGAGAAATGTACATGTGCGACCTGATATCATGATGAGCAGAAAGCAGCACGCAGCAAACAGCGAGGTTGTGGTGAGGTGAACATTGCAGGTCGTAGTAAATACCGGAACCCATCGAGGGGTGGGTGGTTCCGATCATTATCTTTCGTGACTATCAGGTACTCATATTATTCGTGTGTCGTTCGTAGCGGATATTCGTGTTGGTGTCGTGTAAGAAGGGGGTATTTTGTGCATGGAGTTGAGAGATGAAAATAAGCGGAAACAGAAGAAGCAGAAAAAAAGGCTTGTGAACAGCGAGACAGAAGATGCAATCTATCAAGTCTCCTCATCCGTCAATTGCGATAGCAAACGCATGTTCAGGATCATGACGAGCAGTCCAATCGACACGATGATCATAAAGGAGAATCCGAACCAGCCCAGAACCATTGCGGAGGTTCCCACGCCACTTTTGACGCTGCCGTTCCCTAGGTCCTGGGCTATGGTGCTCGCTGCTACGGACGCTGTATGCTGCCATAGGACTGACACTAGAACGAAGACCGCCCCGACGAAGATGAGCGCCAACGCAACCTGGGAGACAGGACGGGATGGGAAAGGCTTGGCTTCGATTTCTGATCCCTCGGTCATCACTTCGGTCCAGCCAGGCCAAGTCGCGAGGATTATGAAGCAGAAGAAAGAGAGGATGATGGCAATGATTCTAGAACAATTAGCCTTGACTTCATGGAATAAGAGGGGAGCTATCACTCACATCAGATAGGGGAAGACAACCGCATCTTTAAACGTCGACGCAACCCAGATCAGGTTGAGAGGGTCTTGGTCGACCGTCACAATCTCTGCCAGCGCTGTCGCGTTCGAATTGCAGATATAAGATCCGCCATCCGGTTGGATGCAGATTCCAAAATAGCCCACACGGACCTCCATTTGGGCGCCCCCCACGATGTTGGCTGTAGCCGTTACAACCCCAGGGTCCACCTGTGCTAGATTAAACACCGGATCATAACGCTGATAGTACATCGAGATGAGAAAGATGGTTGGTATTTGAGGCGAGGATGACGAGCAGCCTGCCAATAATAGTGCTGGGTGAAATGTTAGCTGCATTCTTTTGTCCAAATATGGCGGATAGCGTACACAGAAGAATGATGACCACAGCAATAATAATCATCAGCACGTGGTGGTATCCGATAAACGTGATGAGCCCTGCATTGAGAATGTCAGCCATCTGCAACGGCAGATATGTCCAGGCAGGAATACATACGGGTAAACCCGGTCCCGAGTCTGAGTGCCATCCTGAACGACCAAGTACCCCTAGCTGATTACCTCTTCCAACCAATTTCAGTTGCTCACTTCTCGGAGCCCCGAGAAGGAGTGTTCTGTACCCTGCAACCTCGGCCAGGAGCACCCTTGCCCACACGTATACAACAAGGGTAGCGAAGGTGGTACTCGTCGGTCTCACACGTCAACTATCGAATGACAGAGTCCTTAGAATAGTTGTGGGCCTCCCCAGTGTGACTCGCGCAAAGGAATGTAGCGGTATGTTGGTGTGGAATGGGACGAAAATCGAGCGGGGGGGAATCGGCGATGGCAGTACGATCGAAGGAATGTAAGAATAGTTATCTCGACAATACTCGGCACGATAACCTAGTGTACGCAAGATTGTCAGACTTTAGGAGAAATCATAAGTGTCGTGACAGGTCGAGGTCTCAGACACAACAATGGCCTAAATGGGCAAACGGAGAGAAAGGTATAGTGGAAGGGAGGGCGAGGGAGAGGGAGAGGGAGAGGGAAAGTGGAAGAGATCGTATGTGGACAATTGCACACTTGCAGGATGAAGTCAGCGAGACCTGTTTTTTTTCCTGCCACCGAATTTGAAGAGAAAGAGGGTTGCCAGCTGGTGGCTGGAAGTATCGAGGGAGTGGACACTGGACACCGAGTATCATACATACCTACCTTCCTTAGTTAGAGAGTTGTTCTCAATCTCCGCACTATTGAGGAGGCTGGGCCAACCCACGCTTGTTTACTGAGGCCCGCTTCCCCGGTAACCATCCACACCGCCTTCTTCCCTGAGACAGACCCGGCAGATCCCAGTCTGAGGCCCGTGGATACCGATGGAGCTAAACTAGATCGGACAAGTTGTTCGTGGAACCTATTTACCTGTTATGGATTTTATTCCCGATTAAATAACCTTGGAACAATTCAGGGACGTCAACCTTAAGATTGTATGTATCATGCAGTTGCTCCTTAGCCAATGCTGCCAAAAATATGAGATAAGGTACTCACAGGTACTAGGGTAGGATACGTAGCCAATACAACACTGTCAACAGCAAGACCCACACACAAACCCGTCCCGCATGTAAACCAAATACGTAGAAAATAGACCATCCCAACTCCAGTACGCCAAATGCACGGTCCAGAAGCGTGGTACTCTATGCCAACAATGTATGCTTAATCGGTCGTAAAGGCAAATCGCCGAAGATCCAAAGACGCCATGTGTGATCGACTTGCACTATCCCCATCTTTCTCGCATTCGTCTTCCTCCTCGCTATCAGGGACTATAAGGTCTTCGCTGCCCTGGCCAGAATGCAAGCGGGACACAGAGCTAGGCCCACCAGTATTCACGCTGGTTTGTCTCACACCCGTGTTCGGAGACTTCCAGGGTGGAGGAGAGACAGGGATGCTGTTCATAGATCGGGATCTAGCGAGAGCGGTTTCACCCAAACGTTGCAAGGGAGTCTGCCGTTTGGGTTGAGAAGCTCCTGCCGCCCGACAGTTCAGTTTTTGCTTCGAGGGCTTTTCGATCGCGTGGCGATGCAGGCGTTGAGCATCAGAGACGGCTCTGCCACCATTAGCCTGGAAGGTATATTTGGAGAGTATTGCCGAGTTTTGCCGTTTGATGTGGAAGTCAAGCACCTGATGGAAGACCTGAGGCTCGGAATCGGCGCTGACTGTCTTAGACGGCGTGTCACAGCCTCCAGATGAACGGGCAGCCGGCGCTGAAATATTGTTACCAGCAGGATTTGCAGCCGTTTCCGGCGTTTCTTTGCCCTCCATCCTACTATTTTCGACGGGCTTGGCCGTAGATTCATCAATCTCCTCTGAAGCATCAGCCGCTTGTGAAGGATCTGGGAGTTGCGACATTATATCTTCGGCCATATCGTCCGAGAAGACATCTAAGGTGGATTTGCGCACTTTTGGCTTGCGATTGACTTTTTGACCGCCGCTGGGGCTGCCATTGTCCGGAGAGGCGGCGAAGAAACGGCTGCGACAATCCGGGGTATTGATGGTGCTGCTTTCCTCCGTTTCGGAGCAAAGTCTCTGGCGTTTGACAGGGTGCAGAGCAGATGGCCTGGGGACCCGGGCGAGGAATGAGGAGCGCTCCGCACTTCTTACGAGCGGGCTGGATAGTCGGTTGGAGGTTCCAGTTGCAGGGGCGGACCTAACGCCATTTGTTTGGCCCGGGACAGGACTGGCCTCCCAAGAAGTGTTGGCATGATGTTGAAGCAGTCGTTGCTGACTTGGTGACGGTCTGAGGCTGTTGGGATCCAATTCGGCTAGTGGGACACGTTTCGGGGTAAAGAATGAATTTATAGGCTTTGACGGCTTGAGTTCGGAGAAGGAGCCTATCGTCTGTCGTCGATTGACGGAAGGGTAAAGCTTATTCTGTTCCCCCTTCCCACTATTTGAAGGTTTCACCACAAGCGGCTTTTTCGTCGTCGGGTCAAGATCACCACGCGCGACCCCAGTAGCGATCTCCGAGTCCATGTCATCGCCAATGAAAGTAAGTTCCTCTAGCTTCACATCGTCCTCGGGTGGCGTGAGAGTCACCAGTTTGCCAACTTTCGGACAAAATACCCTCTGGTAGAGGAACGTGAGTTCAGCCTGCTTAAAATCTTGGAGGTAGTTTGGAGGAATATGATACTGGCGGTCGAATTGGAGCATTCGAAGTGCCTTTTCCACATTTTTGTGGGTTCGAATGCTCCGGTATGCAGTTTTCAGTCCGATGCGGGAGATGTTGGGCAAGTAGTCGCAGCCGCTAAGGATACACATGCGTCTGAAGTCAGCATCAGTCCAACCTACAAAACTAACCTCTCGGCAAGCGGTAAAGTCTGCTCGATTGATCTCAATGCAGTCTCCATGCTGATCAAGCTTCGATAACAGGCGTTTAGCACCAAACACGAGCAAATCAGAATCCTCCGATAGGATGCCATCAATGTAACCGTGCTGTTCCAGGTATACGAGCTGCGCATCTGCCTCGTAGGGCGCGACCACGTATTGAACCCCCATTTCCTTCAAAGCTTCAATTAGATGGCGCGCCATCAGTGGTGTCACGTCCACAGCTTTTTGAAACTCCTGGTATGCCTCCGCAGTTCGGCCTTTCCGATGGAGTTCCATTCCCAGAGCTTTACTTTCCGCGCGCTTCTGCTGCCGCTGTTCCTCGGTTCCAGATTTGCTCGGCAGGTTGTCGCCATCGAAGACTAAATACGGTGTAACCCCGAAGTATAGGAGCATACGGACTCGACTCAGGACAAAATCAATATGTCTTACATATGTCAGCAAGGGCACAAAAGGAATCAAAGATACTATCACCCACTTTGTCGTCGGCCGATCTAAAGCCAGTTCAACGGCGCACGCCACCGTACCGCGATGTAGCCACCCATAAGCGTCCACCCCCAGGGTTTGTCCACTGAACTTCTTCAGGTGACATGGTTTCTGAATTGACTTGAGAAGGCCATGGAGTCCTATGATGAGTTAGAGTTATCCCCCCCCCCGAGCACCTGAAGCAAAGCAGTAAATTCTCACCTTTAATGCCCATCGTGGACACCCTGGTGGACGAGATACCCGACACCTCGTGCTATTTACAAAATCAGGTGAGACATCAGCAGAGTGCTCCGTACGCGTGGAAGGAGCGTTGATAAGGCGACGAGGTAGGTTCACGTCTGAGGGAGCAAGTAGGGGACCTCGGAGACAAGGCAGCCACACATGCGACCATGAAAATCGCAATGACAGCCCCAACAAGAAGAATGGAATGCTAATATCTACAAGGCTGACTTGGCCGAGGTCGCCCTTTGTTTCTCTCCCCAAACGCGCAGGAACGCGATAGCAGGACGGGAACGATGGTTTAAACCCCAATTGGCTACATAAAGGCGGTCTTGCGGCATATTGTCACCGCTCTTGGGTTCTGCCGGCCAAAAGTAAAAAAATTCCCCGGAAGTCGTAGCAGTTGGAATTACCAAATCCAACAAATTTAAAGCAGAGCCTGTCATTAAAGAAGACGAACAGTGTCGGAATATATTCACCATGCCTAAGTCATTACAGAAGGTCCAAAAGCATATATCCAAGAAACGAGGAGTTGTCGATGCTCTGCACGAGAACAGCAGAGACGCAAAGTTGCTGAGGCGGGCCGGTATACGAGATGATCGAGTTGCTCGAATTGCGACGACTCTGGCACGAGGAAGGCAGTTATATGGTAAGTGATCGTTCAATCTATGTCAGTTTTTCGGCTCGGCATCTAATATCTTTAATGCAGTGGATCGCATTATCTATTTCAGAGGAGCAATTGCCGAAGGGACGGTATCTTTGTCCGACAATGACATGTTAGATCTTGTCACCAGGTGGGTTCATTGGAGAACCAAATCCACTCATGTTGCATGTTGTACTGATATTGCCGGGTAACAGATATATCAATCGCAGCGTGCCGGAGATCGAACAGTTACAGAGTGAGCGGAGGAAAGGTCGGCCACCTAGCAAGAGAGAAGAAGCGCTGTTACAACGAACAGAAGCCGAGAATAAAGAATTCAAGACGGGATTCTGGATGCCTGATTTGAGCCAGGAGGAGGTTGTCAGAGACCTTGTCAGGTGGAACGAGAATTGGTCCAGCCTCAGCTCCATGAAGTTCATTCGCCTAACGAAAGATGGTGGGAAACAGCAGTCGAATTTTCCGCCGAAGGGCTTGTCTTGACGCGCAGCTCGACGTTCTGCAGGTGCTTCTGTTTTTATGATGACTTTGGCATGTCGTGTCTATTTCATGGGATAACGGAGTTATGATAACATATTCTATACTCGCGGATTGGCTTAAGTGCAATTCATTTCAATATCATTTCATTAAGCGCAACAGTAGTTGAGAAACCAGAACGTCTTAATGTGCTGTAGGTATAGCCTACCTTAATATTTCCTGTCGACCTCCGGCCTGAGGAGCGCATACTATTGGCTGATGTTGAGAGCTTCGGAATTCTTGGCGCGGCAGATCAGGTTGGGAAATGTTAACATCATCAGTTCCATCTGCGCTTCTTTGCCTTTCTCTTCTCCTGTCTTCCAAACTCATCAACAATTTTTTTTATCCTCATCTCCCTCGCACCAGACGTTTCACAATGTTGTCTCTACGCACATTAGCCCGCTCTGTGCCTCGCACCTTCTCCCGATCTATCTCCACTCGATCTGCCATCCTCCGACCTGTGTCAAATCTCCCCAAGAGCAGCTTCGTCCAGCTTTCTTCCAAGCAAGCGCTCAGGCCCCCCCACGCCGCCTTCTCAACATGCAGGGCTTTCAGACAAGCTGAAGGTAAGCCTTTTCAGGACCACGGATGGACGATGTTGGTTCGACTCTGCGGGAAAAAATTTCGGAGCTTTGACTAGCGCGGAGCTTCATCCATCTGGAGCTCAAATCCAGTAGTATTTGTCCAATATAGTGCTGACGATTCCTTTTAATAGGTGATGCTGAGCTTACTGCCAAGCTTGAGGATGAGTTGAAGCATGAGAAGGCCTCTGGCCTTGAAGACTTGGACTCCTCCGTTCAGAACATCCAGTATGTTCTTCAGAACAACTCGTGGGAGGTAAGTGTTAACTGGAACATGCTTCTTTCTAGTGAAATAAACTAAACTAACCGTTTGATGTAGGTCAAAGACGTTCCCGGCGAGCAGGAAGTCGTCTTGACGAAGAAGTTTGACAAGGAAGAGTACGCTTTCCTCGCCCATTTTATTTCGCATTCGAAACTAAAGCAAACTTTCACTCCTTATAGGATCCGCCTTACCTTCACCGTCGCAGACCTGCAGAACCTGAGCGAACAGGAAGATTTCGATGCTGGTCTAACTGATGAGCTGGATTTTGAAGGCCACTCTCCCGTGAACCAGGGCCGTAACGGTGGAAACGTTTCTCAGCACCCGGAGGACCGTGTCGCCCCTGCTGACCGCGAGATGGATGATGTTGAGCGCGACTTCGAGCCCAGCTTCCCTGTTCGTGTCAACGTTACCATTGAGAAGCCCGGCAACGGTGCTCTCCTCATCCAGACCATTGCCCAGGATGGCCTGTTCCAAGTCGAAGAAGTCTCTTACTTCAACAAGCCCGACTTGGCCCACGCTGAGACTGCCGAGAAGGACTGGGCTAGACAGAGCCTGTACGCCGGTCCTCCTTTTGAGAACTTGGACGAGGACCTGCAGACCTACCTTGAGCGCTACCTTGAGGAGCGTGGCATCAACAGCGAGCTTGCCAACATGATCCCCGACTATATCCAGGTCAAGGAGCAGAAGGAGTATGTCCGCTGGCTCGAGAGTAAGTGATACAATCATCCCGTCCCGCCATCATTATTATCTAACCGTATTTTTAGATGTCAAGAACTTCGTTTCTGCGTAAGCAGGCAACCTTCACTATTTTAATCTCACCTCTTCATAACGTCGCCCAGCGGAATTACTCTGGATTTACGTCTGTTTGGCTCTAATATCCCGAGCTGCCCTCGTTGCAGTGGGTGGCTAATTGGATCTACCTGTATTTTTATAGAAATCACACAAGGGGGTTTTTTGTATCTATGTGTAAACGTCAACTCATCAACTTTATGTGTTATGATTTTTTGTTTCGTTAAAATCACTACTAGCAGGTGCTGTCTCGTACTCGTTTAATGCCTGGCATGCATGACAGTACCTATATATATATATATCCACGAATTGGTCACGCTCGCTATGCTCGCGGGGAAAAATTCTTAAAACCATGCGCGCACTTAATTTCAATCTGTATCTAGGCTCTTATTATATAGTATGTAGTAGTATCTATATTCTAAGCGCTCCGCATGACTTGCTACGCTTGTGCTGCTCCGCGAAACCGCTCAGGTACCTTAAGAGTAAGTACCCTATTCTTTTAAAAGTAATTATTTGAATAACTGGGTAAATTAAATTGAACACTCTTATATATAGAATAAGCAGAAGTTAAGATACCTAAGCAACTAAAAAGATGCCCGCAGGGCATCTGCTTTTTTTTTTTTTTTTTTTTTTTTTTTTTTTTTTTTTTTTTTTTTTTTTTTTTTTTTTTTTTTTTTTTTTTTTTTTTTTGCTAAGGTATTCCTTATGTAGGGCTAATTGTGGTTCTTGGACCCATGCTTATTTCCATATATAATAGGGAGATAGAGAGAAGAGAGATATAGATATCAATATAGTAGTAGTAGTACTAGGTGGGTAGGCAGATTGCAGGCGACCCCTTCATAGGAACCTAGAGGTAAGTTGGTGAGACAGTCGACCTATTAGACACCTAGACAGAGCTATGTTCAAGAAGTAACTACGTGCTTGCCTAATATATTGTGGCTTTTCAACCCAAATTCTACCAGAATAACGAGAGGCGAACTGAGCACATCGCTGAATACAATTTACTGGGTAATATTTCAAGATAGACAAGGTCATGATAACCCTCAATTCGAACTAACAATCCAAAAATATAGGTATGGACAGTTCCAACGCCATTCTCCAAACCGGGAAGACAGCTACTCCAAAGCCGCTGAAACCATATTACTCACAAGCAAAACCTCATAATACCGATGGGAATCATATATTGACATCATGGCGCCGTGAATTCAGAACTCCATGGGCTCGGGTTTCACTTCTGTGGTGTCATCGTTCCGCTCCCTCTTACCGTTGCGCTCGTCTTTAAGGAGCCCGGCAATAAACGAGCGGAAGTAGTCAATGTACGGCTTAAGGCTCGTCTTCTCGTAGTCTTGAAGCCTGCGGGAGCCTCTCGCGTCGGAATCAGGTACACTGCCCTCGGCATCTTGCGTGTCGGTTGCGCCATTGTTACTGGGATGGTCCACGTCCCAGGTGTCGATTTCCGACAGTAACTGCGAGACGGTTGGTACGGAGAAAGGGTCAAAGTTCTCCACGGTCCGGATATCGATAGGGACGCATACACGTCCGGTTCCGGGGTGGATGACGAAGGGACTCTTGAGCAGGTGGTTCATTTTCTTGCTGACTTCGGAATCGAGGCGCGGGTATGTATACTCGAGGAGGATGTCTTGTTTGGCGTCGCGCAGGGCGGTTGGGTTAAGCGTCGAGCTCTTTCCAGTCTTTGCGAGGGCGTCGATATCAGCCCACTTGTTTGTGCTGGAGCGGTCTGGCGCTGATTCCCACTTCTTTCGCAGTGACTCGTTTAGGCCTTTGTCGGGAAGTAATGAGAGGAGGCGCTGTGCTTGCTCTGGACTTGCGAAGGTGTCTTGGTCCACTAGAGTGGTTTGCGCAAAGTATGGTTTTAGGATTTCGAGACTCCGGCTCATGTGAGGGTGGAGCGGGCGCTTGAGGTTGACTCGTTTGCCGCTCTGCGTGCCTCCCCTGACGAGGTCGAGATATCCCGCAATTGCCCTTCGTCTGTCGTCTGGGAGGTAGCGGGCTCGCTGGTCGCAGACCCAGCCGTGAACACCACGGCGTCCGGAGTAAACCCATAGGATATGTTGAAAACCGAAGTCTTGCCGCAGAGCCGTGTCCACCACTTTGATGGCCATTGTCATAAAAGTCCAACATTTCGCACAGATATTGGCCTTTGTGCAGCACGTACGGCTGTCGTCGTAGTCTGATATATCAATATCAAAGACCAATTCTTTGGCAAGAGGTTTCAGTTGGCCGCTTCCTAGCGTCTTCCGATCTCGCGGGTTTCGGTTGTAGACCGGACCAATTTCGAAACGCGGCGGGTTCTTTGTCAGGATATCTTTGCGAAATCTAAGAAGACCTAGGTTAGATAATGGATATGGAACCAGTCCGGCCACACTTACAAATCGGCAGTCGCATATGATTGATATCGTAGATAAGCATCATTTTGCAGTGTCAAAGCAAACTCCCGGTTGCCAAAGTCAGGCGAGGGAACAATTCCGTGGTTTAGCCACTGAAACAGATAGCGAAAAGGGAACAGGCGTTGGTAGAAGGCAAGCATCGTTTCGGCATCAACCTGAACAGGTGGCGGTCCCTGGGTACTTTACGGACAAGTCAGGTCACTGTTCCGTTGCAGTATTGTCCCAAGAGCTTACTCTGTGGTTTCCGCTTTGGACTCAACTGGTGCGCTGGAAGCCGGAAATTCATCGTCGTCGTCGTCCCCGAAGAGGTCCTCAACCTTCACGCCGCCGGTCGCTTTCGTTGCTGAGGCATCGTCTCTCGTGGCTTCTGTGGAATCAGGCGCGGCAGATAGCGCTGGAGCATCTGGAAGAACCTCGCCTTCATTGCGAGAAGCAGGGGACTTTTCTGGAGAGACAGAATGGGGCATCGTGGAGACAGTTTTGATCGTTGTTGTACTCGTCTCTGGGCAATATCAATTAACGCGAACTCCATCCTTGACGCGTTCTGGAACGCGCTCCTTATCAGCCCTAAGCCCTAGCTCAAAAAAGGCATCCAATCTGTTCACGTGACTGAAACTGATCGATACTGAGTTAGCCAGTAGTCATCCCCGGAAACGGCAACCACTTCGGCGTCCCGAGTCATGTTCCAATCCAAGTTCCAAGTTCCAAGGTCCAGGTCCACAGGTTCCTCGACCGATACGACGGACCACCTACAGGTACCGACCTAGGTACTACTACCTTACTTCATCCAACGACGTATGGTTCTGCCTTTGGTTACTTTTTGGGCCCTGCAGGGACGCGGCTTGTTCTCTTGTGGCCGTTTGCGGAAGTCGGGTTCCTGCATCTGGGCAAAGAAAATTTGCTCCTGTTAGATGACACCTACATTTCCACATCTACTTCGAGCTGCTCATCCCACCGATGCCGCTGATTGGCGCGGCCCAAATATCGATATCTCCATCCATCGTGCCACATCTTGCTCTGCTCTGTACCGCTATATCTCCGAGAATGTGAATATCCACTATGAAGTCATGACTTGGTCCTGCGAGCTCCCTGCTCCTTGCTATTCTAGTATTCCGGAGCGAATCGCCAAGCTCCTAACCAGGTTCGGCGCTTCTCAAGCTCGCGAAGAGAAGAAAAAAGAATCAACGCTTATCGTGCTTAGCTGTCGAACTTGCTGCGCATAATGTTGCAAATGTCTCCATCCCAGGTCCCACCTCTCTCACACTTGGAGGTTCTGCAATGCCCCCGGCAGCACGAGGTGTTCCTAGTAGTGACATAGCCGTAGGGCTATACCATACAGTTGCAAGGTTACTTCGCCAAGGGTATCGTCACTGTCAACCGTGGCACTGTTCCTACTCAAAATATCCCCGCACTGCAGCAAGTATTCAATTTCGTGCTCCAGGAACATAATCATGCTCATGAAGTGCCAAAAATTCTTCTCCGGTATATGATTGGACTCCCCTAAGAGTCTCGCCCTGAATCCATGACGCCATGATCCTTGGGTGTTCTACCCAGGTAGCTTCCAGCTTCAGTGATGCTTGAAGTGGATCTTGTGGAGTCTTCCTTCAGATGAAACTATGAGGTGTCACTCAATGTTTGGGGGATCTCAAGCTTCTAAAAATTGATCCTGGGCGTACCCTTCGTCTGGATGTTCCTCTCTTACCCATGGTACAGAACCGAGCCGGACTTCTTCAGCCAACCAGGTCAGTCCGGTTACAGGAGCTATTCTGTTCCCTAGTCTTGAGCCAAACGTTGGATATCGGGCAAATCCTGCTGCCAGCAGATACTACAGTGGCATCATGTCTTCGTCTCAGCTGCTTGATGGTGGTGATTGCAAACGGCAATGATAGGTACTCGCTCGCGAGACATATAAGCCTGGATCTTCCCGCATCTCCTGCAGTTTGCTCCACGTCAGAATCTGTCAAGCATAGGACACTCGGCCTTCTTCACTCGTTCTTCGCTCGTTTTGGTTCGAAAAAGTCCTTGTCTGTTCTAGCAGTCGTTTGCTTCTGTTGAGCATTCTGCGAGATGGTTAACAAGGTCGCTGCTGTTCTGGCCTTGACCGGCCCGGCCCTGGCTGATGTCTTCCATCACAAGAAGCCTCACCAGGTAAGACACGATTTGTTGGGACCTTTCCTCAAGGATCTTGCTAATTCTCTAGACCGGCACCGGGGTTGGCACCACTAGTACTGTGACGGAGCCAATCACTAAGACCACCACCTATACGACCACTGAGTGCCCAGGTGGGTTGCTTTGTACTTTAGGATCGGTGACGATGCAAGCTGACATCCCGTAGTTACTTCTTCCGTGGTCACTTCTGGAACGAAGACCTTGACAGTGCCGATCACTCTGACCAACACCATCACTGTCACCACCACCTACTGTGATGAGGCAACTCTGCCTCCTGCTGCCCGGCCTACTGCTCCTACTAGCAGCCATCCTGCCCCTATCGAAACCGGTCACCCCCGTCCGACTGGCCACCCCCAGCCAGTTCCAACTGGCAAGCCTGTTCCAATCCCCACTGGCAGTCCCGTTCCAATTCCCACTGTCACTCCCGTTCCGATTCCCACTGGCCACCCCGGTCCTGTTCCTCCAGGACCTGCGAACAGCACCACTGTCGTTCCTCCTTTCCCCTTCCAGAACAGCACTGTGCCCCCTGTTTTCCCGGGCACCGGCGTTCCAGTTCCCCCTGGCTCCTCGCCCGTACCTGTCCCTCCGGGTACCGCGCCAGTGCCTGTTCCTCCTGGTTCCTCGCCCGTGCCTGTTCCTCCTGGATCCTCGCCTGTACCTGTTCCCCCGGGTACCACGCCCGTGCCTGTTCCTCCTGGTGTTTCGCCTGGTCCGGTTCCGGTTCCTGTTCCAGTCCCTGGCCAGCCTGGACAGCCTGGCGCTCCTGAACAACCTGGACAACCTGGTGCCCCCGCTCAGCCCGGACAGCCTGGACAGCCTGGCGCCCCTGCTCAACCTGGACAACCTGGTGCTCCTGCTCAGCCCGGACAACCTGGTGCCCCCGCTCAGCCTGGACAGCCTGGCGCCCCTGCTCAACCCGGACAGCCCGGACAGCCCGGTGCTCCTGGACAGCCTGGCGCCCCTGCTCAGCCCGGACAGCCCGGTGCTCCTGGACAACCTGGTGCCCCCGCTCAGCCTGGACAGCCTGGCGCCCCTGCTCAACCCGGACAACCTGGACAGCCTGGTGTGCCCGCCCA
>MU628574.1:0-63875 GCA_025688805.1 Aspergillus egyptiacus | reverse complement strand
GTTCTCGATCCGAAAAGTGGTGTTAATGTATAAATGGAACAGTTCCACTGGCAATTCCACCCCGCCGCACACCGATTCCGCGCCGTGCTGGAATCCGGCCAGTACGGACGCATCCTGCGCACCCGGGCCATCATGACCGCGTCCCCGGGCGTTCCCGAGGGCGATATCCGGTGGCAGTTTGATCTGGCGGGCGGCTCGGCAATGGACATGACCTACGCGCTGTCGTTTACGCGGTATGCGTTGAGGGCGGGGAAACCCAGCAGGATCCACTCGGTGACGATGCGGCCGCATGCGATGGATCCGGATGTTGATGAGGCTATGTATGCTTATCTTTCTTTCCCGCGGACTGGAAGTAGTGGTAAAGAGGGGGAAGGGGAGGAGGTGCAGTCCTCCATCTACACGGACATGGCGCGCTCGTGGATCGGGGGCGTGCTGCCGCGGTTCTGGGAGTTCCCGAGCATCGAGGTGGAGATGGAGAAGGCGGTGGTTTATTTTTATAATGCGATGATGCCGCATCTGTATCATTTTATTCAGGTGGTGGAGAAGGAGACCGGGAGGGTGGTGTGGTTGAGGCAGTATAGTGGGGGGCCCGTTTGGGGGGATGTGATGACGTCGGCGGGGAAGGGGGGCAGGAAGGGATGGAGTACGTATCGGTGGCAGTTGGAGGCGTTTATCGAGAGGGTTATGGGCAGGGAGCCGGCTTGTTGGGTGACTGGGGAGGAGAGCGTGGTGCAGATGGAGGTCATTGATCAGTTGTATAGGGCTGCGGGGATGCCGGTCAGGGGGGAGGGGCGGAAGCGGGGATAACTTAGGGAACAGTTACGGTCTGTGGATAAGTCTGCAGAGTCTGTAGGTGATTTTATATATTCAGCAGAGAGCTATTAATCTAATGGGTGTGGGTAGATAAATCTACCCAGTCGAGCAGCAGTTGCATAGTACCTAGGAGGCAAATTAATCCCATATTTATCCAACATATGATATCATTGCGTGAATCTAGAGCGAACATCCTTCTCTGAACACACTTGTGCCTAAATTCACTATAAACACTGCTTATCGGACATGTGTAGATCGGTGGTTAGGTAGATATAGCAGGGCTCCTGTCACTGAGATAGATATGTATCTGCTTCAACAATATAGAAGAGAGTACAGATAATGCGAAGCCAGACTGCAGTAGGTCATTTTATTACTTCCAAACTAGCTTACGTATCCAGGGTATGTGTGAATCAAGCATATACAAGCCTACGGCCTGGGTAATATCCAGAGCTTTTCGAAGATAATGGCATTAACAAATTGGACTAGGGTAAGAAATATACTAGTCATAAACACAGCAAACGCCTGCATGTCATAATCACATTCCATAACTCATATCATATCAAAGCCTGCCTCACATCCGCAGTACTAGTACCTAGTAGTAGCCTACCACGCAACCGTCGCCGCCAGCCCATCCATCTCCCGCTGCCAGTTCCGGTGCTGGCTAATCTGGTAAAAGAACTTGCCCACAAAGTCCGGCGCATCCTTGACCATCTTCCACCCCTCTGCGAGGCTCTCGGGTTTCTCCGGCCCCCTCGCCGTCACGACCCCATACCACTCCACGGGCTCCTTCGCATCCACCCCGGCAACACTGACGTCAAGCGCAGAGCCCAGCACCTCCTTGACCAGCTGGGCCGCCTCGCCCGTCGCAGCGAGCGCCTTCAGATGTCCAAACGTCTCCGTGATCCAGTACCGGATCTGCCCGTTCTTCTTCAGGGCCTCGACGTGCGGCCCACCGGGGATAAACGTCGCGTCGAACATCGTCGACCGCTGCCCGTCGTACATATGGTCCGGCACGATGCCCTTGGCCGAGGACTTGTCCTCGCCGGCCGCGTAGACGGGCGAGCGCTTCGTCCCGATGACGAAGGGGAGCGCCTGCGCCGCGAGAATCGCAGCCTTCATGCCCTGGAACGCGACCTTGTCGTAGCCGTCGGCGACGATGATGGCGATCCGCCGCGAGATGATCCCGGGTACCTTGGGTGGGAATTCGAGCTGGGAGAGGTGTTTGGACGTCTTGCCGTGGTTGGCGCGCAGGGCGCGCTGCGGGATCGGGGCGCCGACCATCTCCGCGACGGCCTGCGCGAGCGGGAGGTCGATTTCGGCGAGGCGGGTGCCGGCGAGACGCTCGTAGACGACCGGGTCGTCGCAGTGGTCGAGCTCGAAGGAGAAGGCCTTCTTCACGTGGTGCTTCTCGACGGCCGAGAGGGAGTTGTAGAACAGCTGGGCTTGGTTGTGGTGTTCCTTGAACTTGGGGGTGAGGTCGCGGCGCTTCTGGCCGGTGACCTTTTGCGGATGCGAGACGAAGCCGTTCTGCGTGCGTGGGTCGGCCGGGGGGAGGGCTTCGTAGCGGTTCGGCCAGTAGTTGACATTGCCCTTGGTGATGCGGTGGCGCATGGCGCCGTCGCGGTTGTGGTTGAGGAATGGGCAGACGGGCCGGTTGATCGGGAGTTCCTCCCAGTTGATGCCCAGTCGGGAGATCTGGGTGTCGAAGTAGGAGAAGTTCCGGCCCTGGAGCAGCGGGTCGTCGGAGAAGTCGATCCCGGGGACGATGTGCGAGGTGCAGAAGGCGACCTGCTCGGTCTGGGGGAAGAATTCGTCGACGTTGCGGTTGAGTTCGAGCTCGCCGACGACGCGCAGGGGCACGAGTTCCTCGGGCCAGACCTTGGTGGCGTCGAAGATGTCGAACTCGAAGTCGTCCTGCTTCTCCTCGGGGATGGCCTGGATGGCCAGGTCCCATTTCGGGTAGGCCTTGTTGTCGATGGCCTCCATCAGGTCCTTGCGGTGGAAGTCCGGGTCCTGACCGGCGAGCTTGAGGGCCTCGTCCCAGACGAGCGAGTGGACTCCGAGATGGGGGATCCAGTGGAACTTGACAAAGTGGCGTTTGCCTTCCTTGTTGACGAGCGAGTAGGTGTTGACGCCGAAGCCCTGCATCATGCGGTAGGATCGGGGAATGGCGCGGTCCGACATGGCCCACATGAACATGTGCGTGGCTTCGGGGTGAAGGTAGACAAAGTCCCAGAAGTTGTTGTGAGCCGTCTGCGCCTGGGGAACTTCGTTATGAGGCTCGGGCTTGACGGCGTGCACTGCAACTGTTAGCTGTCTCCTACGAGATCCCTGGTAGGGAACGTACCGAAGTCCGGGAACTTGATCGCGTCTTGGATGAAGAAGACCGGAATGTTGTTCCCGACAATATCCCAGTTGCCCTCGTCGGTGTACATCTTGACGGCGAATCCACGGACATCGCGAACGGTGTCGGCACTGCCCTTGCTTCCCTGGACCGTTGAGAAGCGGACAAACACCGGGGTGTTGCGCGAAGTATCGGTCAAGACGCCGGCGTATGACAGATCCTCGACGCTCTCATGAAGCTTGAAGTTTCCAAAGGCACCCGTTCCACGCGCGTGGACGACCCGCTCGGGGATGCGCTCGTGGTCGAAGCGATGGATCTTCTCTCGGGCGATCTGGTCTTCTAACAAGGCCGGGCCGGAATGGGTTTCGTTGGCGACTCGCAGCCAGTGGTCGGGGTCGCTGATCGGCACGCCATGGTCGGTCGCCTGGGGCTGTTTTGTATGGGCATTGACGGTGTCGGACTGGAGGTCGACGAGCTTCTTGTTCTGGGTGCTAGTGTCCTGCACTGCTTGCTGGGCCTTTTGCAGGCCGGCGGCGAGTTGGGTGGCCATGGTGAATTAACTATACAGTGGATTATACAAGAGATAAAATTACATTTGAAACAATGAGGAAAGTCAGGGGATTAAGGTTACGGTTGAGGATCCGGAGACAATATATCAGGGCTGCGGGTGCTGGTGGTGACATCATGGATGAAGCTATACAAAGCCCCCCCATGATGTGCCCATGATGTGTCCATGATGCAACGCCAGCAATACAGCCTGGCACCACCCGCGGAATCCAGGTAACAAGACCTCCTCTTGATTTCCAAGCGGTCCGTCCAGGCCCTGGAGATCGAACAATCGATCGCAGCGTGTGACTCTCACTAATGTGCTGTTGCTGATTCGTTCCCCGGCGCTGAATAAAGGCTCAACCCTGACTGGCAGTGACGCCACCCAACATATCCAATCTTATCGAATGCGGGAATCGAGTACCTAGTTCACAATAACTGTGACCAGCTGAAAGATCTCGAACCTGCCCGCGATGTTTGCTTTCGACCGCGGTCTAGCCATCCCAGGGCAGCAATGACAGCATCACCCTGACGTGCCACCATGTAACGCTCCTCCATAAAAAGCCAGTCGTAAGATCAGCAGCATCAAACCGGCTTATAAAGCCATAGACTCAAAAGAAGGCCCCCGAGAGAGAACTTAAATATGGCCACCCGTCTCCTGACTTCTACCACCACCCGCTCTTCTTCATTCCTGAAGCAATTATCCTCCCAGACCATTCAACGCCGCTTCATCTCCCAATCCCCCATCGCAATGACTCCCCGCATCATCGACGCCATCAAGGGCGACCACCGCGAGCTTGAGGACTACTACGGCAAGATCCTCTCCGCCACGACCGACAAGGAGAAGATCCAGTGGCAGAACCAGTTCACCTGGGAGCTGGCCCGGCACTCCATCGCCGAGGAGCTGGTCGTCTACCCTCAGTTCGAGAAGAGCCTGCCCGATGGCAGGGCCATGGCGGATAAAGACCGTCAGGAACATAACACTGTACTTCCCCCTTCCAACGCAAATCCCGTAGTATGATCCTAGGATCCTGATGGAAACAGGTCAAAGAACTCCTCAAGAAATTCCAAAACATGAAGCCCGACAACCCGGAATTCGAGCCCACCATCAAGACCATCATGAGCGATCTCTCCGAGCACATCAAAGAAGAGGAGGCCAACGACCTCCCCAAGCTCGAGGACGCCATCACCGCCGAGGAGAGCGAGAAGCTGTCCAAGTCCTTCGGCCGCACCAAGATGTTTGTCCCCAGCCGCTCGCACCCCAGTGCCCCCGACAAGCCGCCGTTTGAGACGGTGATCGGGCTGCTCACGGCGCCGATGGACCACCTGTCGGATCTGTTCCGCTCGTGGCCGGATACGAAGGGGATGCCGAATCCTTCTACGAAGTAGGGAGCTGGGTCTAGTTTTCTGTATGGAGGTGGGACGAAGTGGAATTTCTTTCTAATGTAGTATTATATGAATTCAATGGACGTGAATTGACTCTCCAGGCGGTATATTCTGGCATACCTTCTCTAGCTTCAAACTGGGCTTCCTGTTACCTAATAACGTCATACTTACCTCCTGGAGTAGCTCTCTGATGGACCTCATAGGCTCATCCTACTCGTACCTATCTGATATATCTATGTTAAAGTAGCGACATCCCGGAAGCCACACCCTCCAATCAGCTCACGAGAATCGTCCTCCGAAGGTGTAGCTACGTACGTAGGTGGATAAAAGGTGGGTAGATCTCCAACAGCTCCAGACCCGCACCATCTTACTAAAAGTCCCGCGGAGTGGGATCCACAGTTCCGATCAAGCATGCTCCATCTTGTAGAACTACGTAATCATCCCGGGCCCAGTGTAGCCCACGGCGGATGACCTACCTTACCTTACCTTTTCTTTCCTGGTCCAGGTAGGACGACCTGGACGTCCAACGCAAGCGTAAAGATTAAAGTATTCATAATCTTGACTACCATGGCATAGATGTAGAATAACCATGGCGAGGGAGAAAACAAACTGTATGCACGACTTGGGTCTGGTTGTACCTCAGGTAGGTAGTATAGTAGAGTTATACATACAGCGGAGGGAATATGTTATGTATACACATGTATATACTAAAGTCAGCATGTTGATATTGTTCGGTTCTGACTATGATGGATGCAACTTATAAGGTATAAGGACATTGATGCCTATTCTGGGGCATAGTTACTCTGAGCTCAGGGGTGGGATACATGCCACTGTCTGAGGTGATGTATACAGTATTCCGAACAGGACGCCAGTCAATGGGATTGTCGTCGGGAAATCCAGTATAAGTACGGTAGCTACTAAGCTTCTTGTTTTAAACTAGGATGCCCGGTCAGATTGAAAATGAACGTCTTGGTGAGCAGTATTACATATAACCAAGTAGAAGCCTACAAGTCATTTACTGCCTAGCAGGAATCCAGATCCGCTGCGCACTTTTGTCACCTTATACCTGTCGCACAACTGGGAAGTTTGTCGGATGCAGATGTATGTCCCCAGGGATAGTCTGACACTAGTCAGAGAGGAATCATGTAGGTGAATGATAGGAATGGCTTGATGCATATAATGGCTTGTGGATTTTAGACATTACAGTGATGACTGGGTGAGAAATATAGTCATTCGACAGTAAAGAGGAAGAGAGCCAGGTGAATATGACATGTATGTATTGTAACATTATATATCTGCTGCTGAGACGCCTTTTACCGCTGTATACTGAATATATGAAACCCAAGCCAACACAGAAAACCAACCATACTCGCTTTTTAAGAAATACCCACACCGTATGCGCCCCGTGTAATTTGACAATAAACATACTCACCGTAATACCACTGCAGATGCGTTCGAATGCGCTCATTAGAAAGAAACAAACAAAGGGACAAGGAAAACCATCGCTAGATCGAAATCTGATAGTCAAAGATATTCCCCGCCGGATGAGAATCCATCATCTGGCTCATCATCGGATTCTCGACACTGCAGGGCAGGCCCGCGGTCTCTTCCGCCCAGGGAGGAAGCTGGGGTGGCTGGATCGTGGTGGGCGAGATAGAGCCCGAGGCTCGAAGGTCGTCTTCTCCCCCGCCGGCAGAAGAGATCGACTCGTGCTCCGTCGCTTGCTTGAGCATCCGGCTGAGATAGAGGTGGATGGCCTCGTCATCGCAGCGCGAGTGCATGAGGATCTGGTCCTTGAGGTAGAGCAGGTTGGAATGCAGGCTCTTGATTTCTTCCTCGAGGAGCCTCTTTCGCCGCGAGACTTCCTGGAAGCGGTTCTTGAGCTGGTCGGTCTCCCGCTTCTTCTTCTGCCGTGATTTGCTCGCCGCTGCGCGGTTGCGCTCGAGGTGCTTCTCGCGCTTCTGCATCTCGTCGGCGTTCCAGGATTGGGGCGGGGAGGAGGACTTGATGCTGCTGATGTCGGAGTTAGGCGGGGAGTTGTCGAAGTGGAGGTCTGGTTCACGGTCCTGCATGCTGGAGAAGCTGCCGCCGCTGCTGCTGGAGATGGACGGATAGGAATGGACGTTCGTCGGAGCTTGGTCGGACTGTCTGCGGGTGTCTCGGGGTGCGGGACGGAGATTCCGGTTGCGAATGCGTGGCTTCACATTGCCTTGTGAAGAGGACCCAGCCTGCTGGGGAGCTGTGTGGTTATCGCTCTGTGGGAGTGACATGGAGTGTGGCATTGTCAGATGTTGCTGATCTTTGTCCAATAAAGCCAGGGAGAGAAAGCCCGTGGAAAAGTCATTATTGTCCAAGAGTAGGGACTGAGGAGCTACTGCGGAGGCGCCTAAAGTGCAGTCGGCCATTGAGAAGGTCGCTTCAGCGGACATTCTGGTGTCGATAGCCTTACTGGCGAGGACTAAGACAACCCCTTTGAGCCGATCGGGTCGGCGTACCTCAGAAGTGTTTGCTGTTGAAACGTACTCTTCTAGAGTGGGTTGGCTGGGCGGTATCAATACAGAAAAGGGAATATGATCTGAGGCAGAGAATGTATCACGAGCAATTGAACTGATTATCTTTCAAGGAAGCTCCAATGACACTGTACTCTGTATTCTAGGATGTGATGATGGGTATGAGGACGGGAGGAAAAGACAGTCGGAAGTTTTGAGGATGAACTTGTACATCCAGACGATTGACGCATATAAACTAAGCGGGGGAAGGAACCACTTGGGATGCCAAGGAGGAGACGCCAGCCCAGGTCTTGACGTCTACCGTGGAAACCGATAGCGATGGACCAGGTAGTCGTCCAAGAGAGATAGATCTAGTCGAGCCTTCAGGCCCAGGGGAGTGGATACGGTCAGTCACAATGACGCTATCGCGCCTGGAATCTCCGTCTTAAGCAAATAAGGGCGCGCGAGAGAAGAATCCGGCAATTGCCAGCCAGAGCGTGCTCCGCATGGAGTAAGAGGTACTTACTTAAGGTTCTCTGTGAAGGCCATCGCTGGGGAGGTAAGACTCTAGCTAGCCCTTCGACCTGCGCTGTCCTGGGCTTGGGTGGTGCCGCACTGTCGCCAGGAGTTGCAGAAAATCCAGCACGACGGACATGCGCTTCCTCTATCAACGAAAAGGGAAACAGTGTTAAGTAAAATTCATCGGCCAGACCACCACAGGATAACGGCTTGGCCGATCTGGAGCAATCGCTATCATGATGGGGCGACAGATGACATGAAAGACCGGCCTGGCTACTTGTGATCGGAAGCTATGCAATCCTTGTTTCTGACACGTACGTTCGAATGGGTGGCTGAAGTAATTCCATGATGAGCCGCCAGCTACATGGATACAGTCAGCCGGACCTGTGAACTTTGCCGCCAGGGTCCTCTAGCCGGAAAAGGAGAGAGCTGGAGCTGAAATGGGAGCTTGAGACGGCCATAGCAGCATAGCTAGAATGTCGCAGCAAGAACCCAGGCATCTTGTCTCCTCGTATCACAGCCACAGGAAAATACTGGAAAAGGTATCCAGGCCCAAACGGCCAACCAGAGGCTCAAACCACAAGGGATGGCGTGCTCCAACGGGTTGCATCACCGGTGGGGGCTCTGGAGACAAGCTAGAGCAATTGCCCATCCACCATGCCCACTTGGCAGTTGACCTTCCATGGTCAACAAGCTGACCTGCCACGGGCACTGTTCGAGTTTGGTCCGACTTGACCAAAGTACGAACCTTCCAGCGACCCTGCCTAGCACTTGTCAGATATTAGTCGTGACGTTGTTGTGCCCGTCATCGAACGATCGTTTTTGGCTTGAAAGAACAAATAATCCAACCGATGCATTGCTGCCTCCTCGATTCAATCGCATTCCACAAACTACGTTATGACCACGTGTTTCTCTAATGACTTGGTATAGAGAATGCCAGAGACGTTATCCCAACGGCCTGTCAGTCAGCGCATATTTTATAGTCGCGCAGTGCACGGTGGTGCAGGTGCTTTGTAGGAGACCGGTCGGCCATCACTGTGAGACCGCAACATATATAGCTCTTTCAAACATGAGAAAGCAATGATATCGTGTCCTTGGAATGTACTGGAGAATAAGGCATGTCGCCACCCTTGTTAACTTATGATTGGATGTTGGGTGAAAGCTAATCGTGCGACCTTGTTTGGACTCCCTAGTCAACATCATCATGGATCGAGTGCATATCAGTGGTTTCCAAGCTGAGTGCCAACTGCTTCTCCACTCGCACGTATGACATTTCAAGTCGCATCGACAAACTGCATACTTGCAGAGTTCAGAGGTCCGCTTTCTTCTCGCCAAACGATCCCTTGGCCCGCGACAGTCCCCACCGTATTGTAGATAGAGAACACGGATGCCGCCTCCTTCGTCGGGGATCCATCCTTCACTCGTGGACTCGATGCTTTCGTATTCCTGCGCGAACTCGGCAGAGCGGGTTCTTCGCAATCGAGACAGAAAAGCGCACGGCTGTTCAGTTTCCGACCGGTCTGGTCTGTCAGGCCCCAGGCGCACTCTGCGGGAGATCCCACCAAGGTGCAGTAAATTTGTGATTTTGTTCCCTCTCGCTTGCTCTTGGGTGCAAAGGCTGAGAAGACTGAGATGTTGATCACTTAACCGGGCGGCCGCTTGTACTCTGTACGTTCCCAGGTGTATATGTAGAAACCGGTCACTGTTAAATAACTGGTGACTCGGTAATTTACATTTACCTTTGCCTGCGCTTTTGGGTGTAACATGGTGTATCATCAGTTGGCTAACATCTGACGGGCTCCCTGATGATGAATTTTCCGAGAAAGCTGCCAGAAAGTAGTGGTTATATATGGGAGAGTATTGCAGTCCCGCCGGCCGCGAGGGGAGCTAGCTGTGTTATAAGGGGCAGATACGAAATGCTGTAAAGAACGGGAAGCGTTTGCCATTGACGGTGTGCCAATTATTGTTTGATTGATTCAGGCCTAAGACGACCTGCTCCGATGCTACGTCTCTAGCCGTATCTTTCTATACAGTTGTTTGCAACGCGCATATAGCCAATTGGGTGGCTGCGAATACCAGATCCTTAGGTAAAAGTCTCGGATATCATTGGTGCGCTCCTGGCGGTCGATGTCGACCACATGCGAATTGGGCTTTTAACATCCGAGGCGCCTGGCGGCCCAGCTGAAACCATAATATATAATCGGCGAGACATCCAAGGGGTGGACTACGCATGCAGGGTCCTCGTACGAAGTTTCTAGCCAGTCGAAGATGCTGTTTGGGACCATCACGACGTCTGTTGAGCCGCGGAACTCATGATAGAATTGTCCGGCAACGAGACACCAGCCTTGGTATACCGTGCCACCATCTCGCTGGCCGTGTCCGCCCAAGGAAACCATTTGGGTCCATGCCAGAAACAACGATAGCTATTGTACGTCAAGCCTGGGTGCAGCTCGAGAGGACTTGAATAACAGAGGCAGTGGCCATGCAGCGTACGTAGATCGCATAAGCGACAGCTTTATTCATGGCAGACACCAGTCGCTCGCATCGGCGACAGCCGGCGATAAAGCCGCCTTACCTGGGAACTCGCAAGAGTCTGTAGTTTGGTCAGAAAAACATCGCTTCATACATAATCTCGTATTCGGATCTCAGCGAATGCGGGGAAGATGGCGGGCTAGGACGATACATAGTGACGAGTAGGATCGAATTAGACGAATGCGGGGTGTTCCTGGTCGAGGCACGCGAGAGTCACGGAGGCCAGACTCCAGAGTCAGACTCAACGTCTGCCCAAACTCGATCAAGGCCTAGTGGATCGCGTAGCCCGTAGGTGTCGGTACAGATCGTCCTTGGCTCTACTGTGATTTGAAGGACAGCGCTCCAGCCTAGAGAGACGATGCAACCAGGAAAGGATACTCACAGACAAAGCATGAGCCAACAGTAATGGTAAAGCTCTGGATAACCTCGTGAAGGATCGAAAGGGTTGGGGGTGTGAGAGAACGAGAGGTAGGGAGATACTAGGTGGCTGGTTGACGGAGGATGGAGGATAATGGGGGCGGATGACCCCGTGGGCAAAACAGCCAGACCAAGGCCAACCGCCAACTGCGGGGTTGCCAGGACCCGTCGGACGGCTTCCTCCAGCTCCCTCCAGCTCCAACCATCATCGTCAACAACTCCCGTCCGAACCTTCGACATCCCAACCCTCCCGTTCTCCCCCTGCAAACAGAATCGAGTCCCACGATCATGGAGATAGCGCAATCGCCAACCACGCCTACCGATGGGGTCCAGAAAAAGCGTCGGCGCACCGAAGCCCAGCTGGCCAGGAAGCGACAGGCCGATCGCATCAATCACAAGGCGAAGCGCGAGCAGCAGAAGCGACAGATGGAGAATCTGGAGACCCAGGTCAGGAATCTGCAGGAGGCCGTTCAGTCCCTGACTGAGCAGGTACGCGTTTTGAATGAGAGGCTGCGAGACCAATCGAGAGCTTTCTTGCACTTCGACTTCACTCAGACCCCGACCCCCGTCGCCGCTGCAGGCAGTCTGGTCGACACGCTTCACCAACCGCTGCCTGTCCACCCGCAGGATATGCTACTTCTGTCCTCGGAGAAATTGCCGATGCTGGTCCCGGTCCAGCCGGCACTTGGGGAACCTGATAACAATGTTCCGGTGGATTGCAGGTGCGGAGTCGACCATCGCTCGTACTATGAGTGTCTCGAGTACTCGACGTTTTCCATCCTCCTACGCGCCCACCAGGGCCTCAATAAGAGTATCACAAATAGCACCCGTCTTCCGCGCACACCTTCGCTCGTGCATGTCTTCCGTCCGACGTCGACCGATAACCCCGTCATCCAAGTCCTAGGCCTGGTCTTCAGCCAGGTTCGTCCCGCCAATGTTCGCACTCTATTTGCCTGCTATGTAGTGATGTATCGATTTCTCCGAGTAAGTGGTCTTTCTACCTATTATTATACCAGTGGGTTACTGAGCAGGCGTGCAGTGGCGTCTGTGTCCCGACGAAGAAACACAGCGCGATGTTCCGACGTGGCTATACCCGACCGAGATCCAGAAAACCGTCCCTCACCCCGTTTGCATCGACTTTCTTCCCTGGCCGGGCCTTCGTGATCGTCTCATCCACAATGTACAGCAGATCAAAGATCCCCGGCATTCAGTCATCAATTACATGCGGTCTATCCACTTCCGGTGGCCGGAGGACCAAGACTTTATCTACACAACGGAGAATGGCGAGCTCATGCCGACGCAGAGCTTTGAGACGGGCCTCTATGCCTATGAGAACTGGCAGGTGTCCCGGGAATGGGCGACTATGTTCCCGAAATTGAAGAAATACGTCAATGTTGGTGATGTATAAAGCGGCGGATTCTGATCCACGAGCGGAAGGTCAGGTTCCGTCGCTTGCCTTATATATCGTTACTGTTCAGTTATTTAGCGATCTATTTTCTACCTAGCAAAAGCTCATCCTCCACCCAACCCGCTCCACCTGCACCACTGGCTTCGTCATCATGGCTCCTGCTATCTATTTGTGAATCCAGGTCTTCAACATGGACTATCCCACAGTCCCCGTGGGCGGTGATTGTGTCTGCCCCCTTAATGGTGTCTGCTCGAAGACATTTTCCGTATTCCTAATAATTGCGATTGGCTCCCGTATTTTACCACCTGGGGACATGACAGGTTAGGTAGAACGTGTCTCCGTGATTGCGTCGGGGACGCCACGATGGACGTGGCTTGTGAGAGATATCTATGCGTCTTTGCTGGTGACGGAAGCCGTGAATTGAATTCCGCTAAGCAACGAGTTCTCGGGCAACCCACTCCTCATATAGTCGCTATCGTGATATTTGGCTGACAACCCTCCGACAAACTATAGAAAATAAGACACGTGCAGGAGCCCGAACGATCCTCCTCGGATTCATCCTCACCGGGCAAAACATCGCCGTTCTGATCAACCATATGTTCTTCAGCCGTATATTTTCCGCATATCAGGTCCCGCAGGGGGACCAGGGGCAGAAACGACAGCGAACCCATGCGAGGGTCACCTCCTTATCCATTTTCCTCCCCATCGCCAGGGTATTCCACAATCGACATACAACAGCCCGATGCCGCGCTGTCATAGTACCCCGTGTCCAGACCCACGCTCTTCAGTAAGGACTGAGAGCGAGCATGAGAAAGCAACAGACAGTCTAGCAGAAAAGTGACTGGTTGAGAAGAGATCTGAAGCGCCTCTGGAAACCATCAGTGCAATCCGCCTTACTGAACCACCTGGATAGGTATCGCCAAGGTGCTTGCCACGGTCGACTTTTGACTTCAACCGGACGCATCTATATACAAGAGCCGTTCGTTGGGGTCATGCTGAGACTATAAAGAGGCTTTTCCGGCCGGGCGCTGATATTGTGGCACGGAACCCCGTCAGTCACTGCTCTCTCCAAGGCCACTGCTCTGGGGACGGTTGATGCACTCTGTGCTTTGGTCGAAAAGCGAACAAAGGTCGAGACCAAATGCCGTTTTGATAGCTCTGCGAGAAGCCGCCTGGAAAGGACCGACCGTTGCAAGATGGATTGCTCAAAATCTTCGATTGGGGGATGATCTTTAGCTTTTGCTGACGGATATCACCGAGCTTATCTTTGGCTCCCCCTCACATTGCTTTCGGGTACTCCTGTTCTATGGGTGCACCTATCGGTACCATAAATATACTTCATAGCATCACTGGAATTGCCGCTAATATATCCGTCAAAATTGTGGCTGCCGATGAGTTCATGATAGTGACCTACCTACTCTGCTTGTCCCATTTTGTCTATACATCTCTGGTACCCTCCAGATTTCGTGGAAGAGGTCCGCAGTTCCTGGAGAGGCAGCTGGATTCTCGTTGTTACAATGGTAGCAAAAGATTCTGAAGACAGTGAACCAGCGCATTTGTCGACTCGAAGGCACAGTGTTTGCATGGATTCATGTTCGTGCACATCGTTTCGGTTCCGCCGGGAAGTTCGGGACGACTACCTACAGTCGATCACCCGGACATCTGGATGCTGGAATGTCCACACTCTTTGTAGCGCTTCCCTTCCGTCGGTCACTGCTTCTCAATCACAGTTGATAGAGCTGCCGACCTGCTACGATACCAGCTCATCAGGATCGAGTGACAATAGAGATGCGACCTCGGAGTGCACACTCCAGGAGCATTGGTCAGGTTGGTGATTGGATCGACCGTTTTGTTGGCCACGCTCATGCGATTGCACTGCTATCCAGCATCATTCTTTATCGCCTGACTGACACCGGATCGTCAAGGCTTGCCACACTGTCTCCTGCGTAGCCGTAATTCCAGGGATCTCAGAAAAGGCGACTTGACTGGCATGTTCGATGACTGCCTCATGACCAGCTTGGCAGACTTCTTCTGCGACGCCCAGACCCTTTTTCCCAAGCCTGCTGAATGCAGCTCCACAAATTCTCGTATTGGACCCGCTGCAATCTTCAACGCCACCCGATTTAGTTCTAATATCCGAGAATCATCAGCGGCCACGGCGGCAGTGGCTAAAGTCAAGCAACTGTGACTGGACATTCGCAGCCCTGGTATGTTGGCACACTGCAGGCGGGAATCAAGGGCTCCAGGCAATGACCCCAGTCAGAAACAAGACCCTTGCCAGTGGTCCGGACACGTTGGAAGTGCATGTCAGAATGCCTCCGTCGTTTCAAGTGGGACGCGGGAGACTCTCCTCCAGTCGCAGATCGAGGATATGGCGATCGCTCGGTTAGTCTGGCGATCGGCCCCTTTGCCAGCGTCTCGGACTCTGACCAACCTCGAGTCGGCGTAGACCTGCCTTAAAAGACGAACGCAGCCACATGTCGAGTCCCGACTCTCGAACCAGATTCTGCCTCCACTCACCCTCGCCGCTATGAGACGTATCGTCTCGGTGCTTGTTATCCTCCTCTGGACGGCTCTACCCGTCTCCGGATGGTCCTTCACATGGACCAGGGAAGACGGCAATGCCTACGTCGTCCACAAGACAGTCCCGGTCGACTGCGAGAAGATTAACCAGGCAGCGGGACAAAACTTCCGGTGGAGTCCCGAGGAGGAGGGATTGTCAATATGGCTGTTTGAGAACGACAAATGCGAGGGGCATCGAGCAGGATATTCGCCACCCAAGGTATGGGACCACATCTCGACCAGGGACCTGCATTCATTCCGCGTCGCATTTGGAGACGATAATGGCGAGCCTTCCACTCCGACTACGACCTCAACGCCAACGCGAGCCACGACGATTTCAACGTCGACCACCTCATCCACGACCGAATCCACCACCACATCCGCCTCAACGCCGACGGTAACCCCAACTGAGACGCCTGGCTCCGACTCCGACTCGGACGACTCTTCCACGCCCGCCGGCGCAATTGCAGGCGGCGTGGTCGGCGGCGTAGCCGGTCTCGCCGCAGTCGCTGGGCTATTTTATTATCTCGGCCGTCGCAGAAGCCAACATGCAGCCGCCAGCGCCCCGTCTGAAGAGTCCGGCGGCCCTGACCCTGCTCCCCCGCCGGCGTCTGCCTCTACCCCCACGCCGCCTCCTATCACCACCACCCCGCCCGCGACCGCGGTTACTCGGGCTACTTCCTTCGAGGGGAAGCCAGAGCTTGACTCCACCCCATCAAACGATCAAATCGATACGGTCTCCAGCGACGGAATGGCCAAACTACCGTTCTCGCCTCTTGACCCGCCGGCGCACCAGCAGTACCACCAGCCCCCCGCCCGGATGATGTCCGAACTCCCGGGGTCGGAGGTCACGGTTGAAATGAGTGATAGTCATAGACTGAACGAGCTTGAGGGGGACAAGCGGCCGAAAAAGATGTGACACGATTCGGTTTTCTTTCTGCTTGTAGTCTTTGCTCCTTCGACCCAACCTTTTGCGGGCGGTTCCGTGCCACCACCCGCCTACCTTATTCAATGTATATACCCCAACTTACGACTTATGGAAATACCTTATTAAATAATTTTTTTGATTTTCAATCTCCAGCCCCATCCTTATTCCATAGATGCTATCCAAAGCCGAAATATTCATTGAACACCCGCTACGTGTTCTACAGCAAGAGCACCGACCACGATCGCGGAGCCACACTGCATCAGGGCAATATCCACACAGACTGATATTGTTTCTATCGTTCCCGTCTTGAGCTGAATCGTCCGGGGAGACTATCGACCCGCATGTGATGGATGCAGAATAAGGTGCGAAAGACAAAGATACATGCGATATGGACCGACATGTTCGCTGATGCCCTGTCGCAGAGGAGACATCATCAAAGAGCAGCTCCTTTGGAGGATTAGCCCCGGGGTATCGATAGTCGACTATATCTCCTGAGCCGGATATCGGTTCTGCAGCTGCTCGTGGAGCTGGAAATCATAGAAAAGCCGCAGCATCCTCCAATCATCCTGATGGTGGGAAATGGAATCAATCGGCCCTTTGAAGCAAGGTCTGGACTTCGAATATCAAGTTTTCGGCGTAGACCAAGTGATTTTTCAAATACTTGATACTGTGAGCCCGCGACGAGGGGGACTGAGCCACATATACTATAGCACAATTTAGTTAAGACATACGGGCAGGGAAAATTAGTTCTATTGCTACGCTAAAGTACAGCTACAGTTGATAAGAATATCACTAATCCAGACTTTTCCTAGCATAAGTCGTCATGGCCGCGCGCAGCAAAGTGATATGGTCCAGATGGGGAATGAGTAGAATGGCACCGGCTGGCCTTCTATTTAAACCTGCTGAGATCCCAGCTTGTCATGACATTGGAGCCGACCAAGACGACCATCAGAGAGCCGTCGCTTGAAACAACAGTCCTATCCCCCCCGGTAGCATCCAAGATGAACTGGTGGCGCACGCGTGACGTAAAGTCGTAGATCTCGGAGGTCCCTTCGGCGGAGCTATAGACCAGCCTGTCCCCCTGGTCAATGAACTGCACAGGCTGGAGAGTCCAGCCGCCCCAGCCCAACCGGGTAGGGACTATCCCAGGGCCCATGATCCTCAGTTCACTGGGTTTCCCCCCTGTGACAATCACATCCTTTTTCGGGCTCCAGATAATAGGCCCCAGCCCAATGTTATCCGTCCATGAAAACAACATGACGCCTGTTCTGCAATCAAAGACATGGATCCGGTCAGGTGGGCTCATCAAAGGACCAGTTTGTTTGATACCGATTTTGGTGCCATCTGGAGAAAGGGCTGCGTCCAGGAAAGCACCCTGAGCAACGTTCCTGGGGGATAGCGGGGTGTACTCCAACCAGGCGCCTTGCTTAATATTCCAGAAATACAGCCCGCCGTTCAAGGTAAGAGCCGCTACCCGCGTTGAGTCCGAGGTTGGGGCTGTCCATTTGATGCCCGAGCGTAACGCGCGTGGTTTCAGAACTCTTCCACAGTCGACGTCCCAAATGGTGATGCTCTCTTCTCCAGGGCCGAAGCTCGTAGCTCTGCATATCAGATATTTCCCGTCCGGCGAAAAGGCTGCATGGTTCCCGGGCAAAAGGGAGGACTCTCGGCGTGGTAACCCCGCAACGTACCTCTGTAGAATATCCTTGATATCTTGGGCGAGTGCCGGGACGACGCCGGCCGGCAGCGTGCCCGGCGGAAGCTGAGCGACCATCTGACGCGCAAAGGAGGCTGACATCCGCTCAAACACTTCCTCCTTCATGCCTGGACACCACGATCCTCTCCCGTCTCCAGCCAGGTACACCACTCCAACCTTTTCCCCGCAACAAGCCATTACGTATCCACCGGTACTTGTGTGCCTGGATGCGAACTCGAGGTGAGAAACCTGGTGCATCCCCGTGCTGACAATTTCGTGGGGTCCTTCAGCTTGATCACTTGTCAAGTACACGAAGACTTGGGATCCGTCGGCCAAGACAACAAGCTTGCCATCGTGGCTCGTCGCGACTGCGGTTGCTTTGAACATGAGCGTGGACCTTGCAATCGCCTCATCCCGATGGTGGATGTGCGTGACTTGCAAGGGTATTGTCGGTACTTCGGATGAGCTGCTGTTCGGGGGATTTGACATGCTGGGATGGTTTTTAGATAGATTCACAAGTAATGGAACAAATACTGAACTAAATGAATAAGAACTAATAAAACTTGGTTACTTTTCTTTTGATCGAGGAGTGTCAGGAAAGGAGCGGCAGCTGGGGAGAGGTTGGCTTTGTTGCTGGGATTCAAGGGTGCCAGGGAAGGAGTGAGCGAGGTGCTTGCGATTACGCACGTCCATGGCATACTGGACAGTTTTTCTACCAGGTACGCTCTGTCCTTGTGTTCCTGTCTCTGCAGTATCTATATAGGGTCCATACTCGTCAGCCGTTGCTGATATACCACGCTTACTGGAAGCTCAGTTGGACCACGACCATACTATACCTTACCTAGTATACTTTCCTGCAGTCATAAGTACCTATTTGTCCTAGCCTGCCACTATATATTGGTATTACATAGCAGGGACCGGTTTATCCCTGATATTATACTCCGTGCCACTATCACACCAACACTCACTCTAACCTTAGTAGAACCTACCTTGGCTTATTATCATGTTGCAGTACTAGTCCTCTATAAAGTATTACCAGATCAATGCACCAGGTTTAATAGGAACATAAACCACCACTTGGTTCTTGCCTTATCTAGCATTTCAACTTGTCGGTGATTGTAAACACTAAACGCTGCCTCTTCCTGTCCCATAATCCATCTTTCCTGTCCCCATATACCATACCAACCACTCTACGTACCGACTCCCCCCTCCCCCCCGCCGAAATCGCCCAAAACCCTACTCTATTCCCAATGCACCGTCTCCCTCCCATAATAAACCTGCAACAGCAAATGCACCGCCATCCCCTTCTTAATCAACCCCAGTCTCTCCAAATGCGCTCCAAAAACCACATACCACTCCTCCTCCCCGCCATCCCGCCACGCCTGCGCCGCCAGCTCCAGCAACGCCGCTTTCGCCTCCGCCATCACCGTGCAGATCTTGACCGACCCCTTCCAGTCCGTGAACAGGTGCTGGAAGCTCACTTCGCGCCGGTCGTGCCGGATGACCCGTGACCCGGCGGCCGGGTCCGTGTCGAAGACGACGCAGTCGGCCATGACTTCGCCGATCGCGGCGGGGGCGACCAGGATCACGAGCTTGTCGGAGTCGTCGATTAGGGCCATGAGCTCGCTGTGGATTTGGCAGGGCATGGTTGTAGCTCTTATGGGATGGGTTGTGGTGATGGTGTTAGTGATACCAGGTAATGATGATGGTACTGACTCGATGGAGGTTGGAGATATGCAGGCTTGGTCTGGGGGTACTATATATCTTGGTCTCTTTGTTCGGATACAGCATAAAAGATTCGTAATGACGCTTTTTGTCCAGTGTTTTAGCTATTAGAGTATAAAGAGGATATGAGGCCGTGCAATGCAGGGATCAGACAAAGTCTTCAACTCCTGAAACTGTACCACCATAATTAATAGACCTTTATAATGGCAAGACTAGGCTTCTGTGAACGTAATATTTCCTGAATGGCATCACTTCCCAGAAAACAAGGGTTTCTGTAACAGCGCCCATGTCTATTAACAGAAGGACAGGGATGATTCAAAGGAGTAAGCAATTTTTATGTTATTGGATTCTACAGCACAAGTCGGAGGAAGAATCAAGAGGCATCTTATGGCACTTCATCTGCTATTGATAAGTGGTGAGACCTGCTGAACCTGGTGTGAATAAAGCAAGATATCCTATAGAGGTATCTTTAGGGCTTCCCGGCTGGTCACAGGTACTCACTCCAGGTACTAATTCATCCATATTATCGTGAAGCCCGGAATTCGGCCAATACACTGAGTTTGTGATGGCTTTATCTCGCCAAATTTTGATTAAACCCTTTTAAAATAACTATGTATCAAGGTTGTCGAGTCATAAATCTGGCAGAATATATATACAGAAATATATATACCCCTCTCATCCTATATACACTCCCACCACACAATCAGCCACAGGCTGACTGCTTAGTGCTCAATAAACATCTTATCATAAGAAACAACCTTCCACTCGCCGGTCTCGGTGTTGAACGAAACATTGCTGTGCTTGATAGCACCCTCCTGCAGGTATCCCGCCTCAACGGCGCCATTGGCCAGCGGACGCTGGATGTGGCTCTCGCTGTGCTTCACGGTCCAGTTGGCGAGGGGCAGTTCCCATGAGTTGCGGAAGGCGACGCTGGGGCAGCCTGTCATCCATGTTAGCAATTTACCCTCACACACCACTTGTAAGATACTCGGCCCGGGATGGATAGGGTATAGGGAAGGGAAAGGACGCACCAAAGTATCTAGCTTCAGCCTCGTCCTGGCGAATGTGCAGCTCAAAGTAGCCGCGGTAGTAGCCCTCGACCCACTTGAGCTCTGGGTTGACGTCGTAGGTGTGGGCGACCTCCTCGGCCTCGGCGAGCGAGGTCGTGCTGAGGCCGGAGCTGGAGACGGCGGTGCCGGCGAACTCGACGCCGACGGCGCCCTTGCCGGTCTTGTTGTCGTACTGCTTGGTGCCCTCCCAGATCAGGTCGGAGACCTATTATCATTCATTCACTGGTTAGAACAGCCGGATCCGGATGGTTTAGTAGGAAGGAGGAGGGTAGGAGACGTACCCAGTTGACGTGCGTATCACCCGCAATGTTGATGTTGTTGATGATGTCGTTCTCGTACAAGTGCTTCAGGGTGCGGTTCTGGTTCGCGCGGTAGGCGGTCCAGCTGTCCGTGCTGAAGGTGAGGCTGCCGTCCTCGGCCTTCTGCTGGATGTGGGCGAAGACGAGCTGGTTGCCGATGACGCGCCACTTGGCGCCGCGCTCCTTGGACTCGGACAGCTGGCGGTAGAACCAGTTCTCTTGGCGGGCGCCCATGATGGAGCGGCCGGCGTCGTCGTGGATTCGCTCGATGTACTCCGCGTTGTCACCTAGATCCTCGTCAGTTGCTGAGCGTTAGTCAGTGGATAGGGGGCTGCGCCGTACTGATGTCAGTGATGGAGCGGTCGTAGTGGCGGGTATCGATCATGATCAGGTCGAAGAGGTTGCCCATCTCGAAGTTACGCCAGATGCGCAGGCCGTCGTCCATGTCGACTTGGCTGGGGTGGTTGTTAGTTTTCTTTCACCTATCACAGGGAACGAGAAGGGCGCACCGGATAGGCATCCACTCGAAGTAGGCACGGACACCGTTCATGCGGCGCTGGTCCACGCTGATCTCGGGGCCGTAGTTGAGGAAAGAGTCCTCGGTGTTGCGGAGACCGCTGTAGCCGTCGCGGTAGCCGTTGTTGGCGATCTCTGCTTTCATTAGCATGGACTTCCGTGGAGGATCAACGAACGATGGACGCACCGTGGTCATCCCAGACGGGGATCCAGGGGAAGTTCTGGTGCGAGGCAGAGAGGTCCTCGTCGGTGCGGTACTGGCCGATGCGAGTGCGGTAGTCGTACAGAGAGAAGATCTCGCGCTGGGGAACGACGGCGCGCTCGTCCACGCCAGGGACGCCGTCCTCGTACTCGTAGGTGTAGTCACCGAGGTGGATCACGTAGTCGACGTTGTCCTTGCGGACGACGTTTCCGTAGGCGTTGAAGTAGCCGCTCGCTGCGACGGTTAGCTATAGTCTTACTGAATACTGTGCGAAGGGAACGTACGGTAGTTGCTGCAAGAGTGCACGGCAAGCTTCACCTCGTCAACACGGTCCTTGGCGGACGGGGCCGTCTTGGTGCGGCCGATGGGGGACTTGATGTCCGAGTTGCAGACGTTGAACTGGTAGAAGTAGGTGGTGAAGGACTTCAGGCCCTTGGCCTCGACCTTGACGGTGTAGTCAATGTCGCTGCTGGTGTAGGCGCGGCCCTTGTCGACGACGCGGCGGTTCTTCTTATCCTCGAAGACGCGGTACTCCACGCAGATGGGGTGAGCAGACGCCTTGGCGTAGCGCTCGTTCTCGTGGTCGTAGAGAGGCACATCGCCGGAGACGGTGACGTTGCTGTCGGACGCCTCCATGGAGGGGGCCACACGGGTCCACAGGATCACGCTGTCGGCGTAGGGGTCACCGGAGGCGACGCTGTGGGTGAAGTTCAGCTCCGAGGGGTTGTAGGGAGCCTCGTCACGCTTGGTGAGACTGCGACGCTGGATCGCATCGACGTTGATGCCCATGTTGACATGGTTGTCGTTGAGCGAAGGGCTGCGGTAGTTGAGGTTGCCGCCGAAGCTGGCGACAGCCCCGGAGGACAGGGCCAGCAGGGAGAAGAGGGCGCTGCTGTAGACCATCTTGACTCGGTGTGCTCTACTCTGGGGGACAGACCTATCTGTGCACGGCGGTTGACGGGGATATTTATAACGTTCGCATGCTGAAGCTGTTTATTCCCGCGCTCACTGTCTAGGCTATCTGGACATTCACGTAAACACCAATAACAAGCGCATTTCCCCTCACATGTCCCTGATCCCGACAGCTACCCCATGGCGTGCAATCGACATCCTGGCCGATTGGCGTGCCCGAGTTCCTGAACGTGGATAATATTACGATGGACGCTGCGGCAGGTTGCAGGGAGAGGTGGATATTAGGGCCAAGCGTCGCTTGGAGAGGAACAGGGACCAGGATGGCGGAACAAGCAACACATCAACAAGTCTTTTCTCCCCGTGCAGGCACAATCTCGCCTGATTGGCGCCGAAGCTGATGCAGATCAACTCTTGTCTTTCCCTGCCGAAGCCCCAGCCAAGCATTGGCATTGGCTCTCCACCGAATCGGACGCCCGCCATCTGTAAGCAGTTGTATAACCATGCGGATTATTCATCCATGCATACTCAGGCACCGGACAGGACCCCCTGCCAGATCCAGATGATCCATTCTCGAATATTCCCGCCGGCAATTAGCCCGTCCGGTTAATATGAATAGCGATACGTGCACGCGAGGTCGCCCAACCGCTCCTCCTCTTCGGCAGCGATCTCGACGGTCCCATCGCGCATAATTTCCTCCCGCTGGTGATTCTCAGCCCACACGGCCAGGAAGTACAGAGTGGCCATGGCGGCCGAGAAGCATGCAAAAGACAGACCGATGATGTAGCCGGTCCGGTAGAGTGGAGCATCCTGTGCCAAGAAGGAGTATGTGGCGACGATGCCCCCAACTGCTGGGTCAGTGCTCAATCGCGGGATAAATTATTATTAGGCACAGGGTCGTGTCTTGGAGCGGGACTTACGGTTGCCAAAGCCCACTTGCCAGGCCGTGCCCACGCTTCGTCGAACGTGGCCGCCGAGGTTCATGCCAAACCAGCACAGCAGGACCGGGGACGCACTGGAGGCGCCCGAGGTGAGGAGGAAGAGAGCCCCGTATTGGAGATGTCGATGGGCTGTGTCGTGGACGCTTAACAAGATACCGAAGCCGGCCATGCTAATGAGCATGGGGAGGATGGCAAAGAGGTATCGGTTGCGAGCGTAGTCGGACAGACAGGCAATGGTCAGTGAGCACACGAAGGCCGCCGCCCAGGGAGGGATCGAGTAGAGTTGGGTCTCGATTTCTGTTCCCGTCAGCGTGGCTTCTCGGCCAGGGTCTATTGGAGATTAGCCTACCTCCATAGCCGTAGGATTGGATGATGGTGGGTGCGAAAAAGGCGTATCCTGTGCAATATCGATTAGCCAGGTCGAGAAGGCAATGTTGTCGCATACCATAACCCCCGACAACCTGGCCAAACAGCATGAATCCCCCGAGAAACACCTTATCTGGCAGGGGTTATTCGACGTCCTGGCATTCGGAGAGGATCACTCACAGTCCTTGAACACAGCCAGTACCTCCCGCCATCCGATCTTGACATTCGACGAAATTGGCCCCGTCTCCTTCGAGACCCTGTCCCGCTGAAACTCCAACTCCCTCTCGTCCAGCCATTGACAATCCTCGGGAAAGTCAGGAAGAGCAAAGAAGACAACCACCGCCATGACGCACGTGGCGCAGCCCTCCAGGATGAATATCCATCGCCAGCCGCCGTATCCCCGGACGCCATCCATCTTGCCAATCCCGCTCGCGAGAAGCCCGCCAAACGCACCGGCGAGAATGGACGAGTTGGCGAAGAACGTGTAACGCTTCTGCGCTTCCGATCGCCGGTACCACATGCTCAGGAGGTAGACGGCTGGCAAATTGAAGCATTAGGGTTATGTACCTTGCCTGCTTCCTGGGAGAGGAGAGTCTACGCAAAACTCACATCCAGGAAAGATGCCCGTCTCGAACATGCCCAGGAACCACCGGGTGACCATCAAGGTGCCCCAGCTTTCCACCAGACCCTGGAGGACGAGGACAAGGCCGAACCCGAACACGCAAAATGAGACTACATGGCCGACGTCAGCTCTGTCACCCTCTTAGGAAGACCTCCATACGCCAAACATGGGGGCTGAGCTTGCGGAGGAGGAGGTTGGACGGAATCTCAAACACAATATAGGGCACGAAGAGCCGCGTTGTATTTTGTCCCTGTGGTCATGTCGAGATCCTCTCTCATGCCGAGCACGGCGGCGTTTCCGATATTCACCCTGCTCGCTGTCAGCTCAAACAGGTTGCTACTATATGCCGAATTGAGGTCTTACCTGTCCAGGAACGTAACCATGTACATCGCGCAGAGAAGCGGCAACAGGCGCAGATCGATCTTGTTCATCAACTTCCGCTCATTGACCGCGATCACCGGCGTGAGCTCGCCGCGTTCGGCTTCTTTCTCCGCTGGCGCAGTGTTACTCAATCTGACGGTTCGAGTGCAGGGGGGCATACTGTGCGGTTCCATGGTGTATATACTCTTCTCCGTTTGCTTTCAATGAATGACAGCTGTTGTTACTTCTACTTCACATCGCGGAATATTGTCCAATTTATATACAGCCTCTCCAAGACTATCATCTCTAGAATCCCCCTCAATGACTTGATCCCCGCATAGCAGCTATGCCACATCGCAACTCTGTCCTTACTGACTGGGCCTGAATACAGCCAAGTCAGCGTTGCACGGCGACACGACATTTCTCATGCTGCGGTCTTAGCCAAGTACCACTGTGGCTGACGTTGAGTAGGACGAGGGTTGGATTGGGCAGAGCAGGTCGTGCGACTACTGATGCCTTACCGGGTGCCATTGATCCATGGGCGCTGGATGTCAAGAACAGGTTGAGTTCGTCTCTATCTCATGCACCCCGCGCGACGATCCCTGGGCCTACAACTCATTGGTGTGCGTACGATGGATCTAAACCGGGGCCTGGATGATGATCTCCCGTACCTTGCACATGGAGGCTTACAATGGTTCTTGGGAAGTATGAACGTGATGGACCAGACATTGTGTTATGCTGCTGGCTGTCTCAACCTGGCAAGTCTGCTCTAACAGGGTGATTATTACATTCAAAGTTCCTCCAGTCGGCTATTACATGGCCATATCGCACAGGGTTCAACCCCATGGTTACAGCGCAGAAAATAAAAAAAGCCGCATATCAACATCTATTTCCCCCCAGATGCAAAAAGCATAACGTCGCATAGCATAATCTCCACATCGTTAACAACCCCGTTCCCTGCTCTTGTAGTTCACAGCCCGCTCAAGCAAGTGGTAGATGGGAAAGTCGCAATTAGTGGCAGTCGACGACTCAGCGCCCAGATGCCTGTCTCTTCGCGGCCCTTCTCTTCGCAGCGACCTGATTCCTCCTTTGCTTGCGATAGGCCGAGTAGCTTCCGTAGTCGCCGTAGCCGCCATAAGATCCATAGGAAGCCGTGCAGGAGTCTGTTGCAGTGGCGCCTGGGGCGGTGGCACTGGGAGGGACGCTGACTGTGGGAGTGGGAGTCGCAGAGAATGAACAGGACTCTCCTGCAAGGGTGAGGCCCAGGTTGGTGGCGAGGGCCAGAACGACGGCAGGGATGAGACGCATGATGGTGGTTCGGCTTGGACAGAAACTGGGTTGCAAGGGAACGTTGATGGTGGATGGCGGGGATATTTGAGGTCAGGATATACTGTCTTTTGGTGACTACTGCGGTGCTGTCTACGGAAAGGCTGGTAAATATATACATATGTGTGCACGGATAAATAGATACTGCACTTAAATATTCAGCATTCCGGCCGGATGGCGGTTTTCCTGCCGGCAGCGTGGTTTGCGAGGCTCGGGGAAGGCGTTCCTAACAATTAAAGCACGATCCGAGTCCTGGTATGTTGAGGTGTTGGAATGCGAGGCCGGTGATGAAGCCGACATGCCAGGCCCTATAGGCAAGCTTGAAGACTCAGTCCTGACTTGTCCAGATTCCTGTTGTGTCTCACGTATGTTGCCCGGGTTAGCATGCATTCCTGTCGTGTTTGGGGTGCATTCTTTGGCTTGTTAAGCCTCCTTGCCTCGCCAGTGCCCCGTGACACTTGACCTCGTTATCTCTCTACAACTCTGAATCATACGTCCATAACTCACCTTGCTGCCTGCTGTGCAAGCTCCAGGGCTGACAGATAACCGCATACCAGAACAAGATACCATCAATCAACTCCCAACTAATAACATGCCGCGAAGGGTACGGTGTCATACCAGCAACCAAGCCGCGCCTGGGAGCCCGCATGAGCTTCCAACTAAACTGTTCCTCAACCCTGATTCTCAATCCCGCCGCGGTTACACTTGGGCTTCGTCTCGACTGTTTGTCTGCGTCACAGGGGCAGCTACAGCTTGGTGCAGTGTTGCTTTACCTAACCGGACAGAAACCTCCAAGCCCACTCGGCCTTGTATTCTAGGCATATCCTGCAAAGGACTGACAGCGTCCCGTAACAGTGTCCATGGGGCGTCTACGCTCTCATACAGACCCCGACAAGGAGATGCATAGCGAAGCCCGAAGCACAATCACGGAAGACAGCGAACGACTCCTGGACGACACAACTTCACATGATTCATGGACATACGCAGATGAGAAACGCCGCAGACGAGACAGCTGGTGGATGGTTGGGATCCTCATCATGTCGACGACACTGGCATGTATAGCTGGTCAGTTTATAGGCCGTCAGACGAGGGATCTGAACGAGATCTGCTCCCGACATGTCTCGCACTACTGTACGCAATGCGATATCGATTCCTTCGCAACCTCAGAAAACGCATACTCACGCCTGCAGCACCCGTACTCTCCGACGTCCCCATCAAATATCACCGCCAGCAATTCAACGGCTCTCTCCTAAAAGAGAACATCTTCCGCCAGGACGCCGGGCCCGAGGTCGATGCCGCATGGGACTCGCTCGGTATAAACTGTACGTCAAGCCTATATCCCGCCATCCCCAGTGCTCCATTGCTAATTGAATCCCGTAAAATAGACCGTCCCATCCGCGTCCCCGTCGAGGAAGCCGCGAAATCCGGCATCGCCGCTGACCAAGTCCACATCAACCCGAAATACGGCGGCGGATACCCGGCCAACGTCGAAGGCCTGCACCATCTCCACTGCCTGGTACGTTACATCGTCACCATATTCCACGTCTGCATGGCATGACTAACCAAGTCAGAACCTCCTCCGCCAAACCCTCTACTACAACTACGACTACTACCACGCCCGCGGCGAGGGGGCGTTCAAAAACAACGACTTTATCGTCCGTCGGCATGTTTGTATGTCCCTTCTCCGCTCTTCTTACCCACCTCTCTACATTTCGTCAAAAAAATGACTGACTATTCGTCTCACCAGCCCACTGCCTCGACATCCTCCGCCAACAGCTCATGTGCACCATCGACACCGGCGTCCTGGGCCAGGTCTGGCTGTACCCGGACCACCCGAAAGCATTCGTCGACTTCAATACGGAGCACCAGTGCCGCAATTTCGACGAGATCAGGGCCTGGGCGGAGCGCAATCAGCTGCCGGGGGACACGCCGGGGGATTTTCTGCTGCCGCCGGGGGACGGGGATCGGGTTTTTGAGGCGGTGCCTTGATCCCATGAATATAATAGGGTTGGAGTATTGTAGATATAGAAGGCATCTGACAGGGCCTTGTAGCTTTCATCATTGTCGGTTTCGATTAACAGGATGCGCTCTGCGTAGTCGGTAGAGCCAGGTAGAGTAAGTAGCCTGGTGTTTCGTGAGTAGCCTGCAGAGAGTGTGCAGGTGCACCAGGGCAGGAACTGGGTGACAGAAGACATCATGAGCCCGGTTAATCTTGTAAATTCAATTTTACCAAGCTCCATTGGTCAGCTCCGGCTGACAATGCGTGCATAGTGGTCTAGAATACGAATGCCTGCCTGTTGATCCTGGTATCCGGCGCATTGTAACGGGAGAGTTCAGCCTGCTCATGGCATAGACGAAAGCTCCAGCGGTTGAAGCCGGACAGGACGTGAAGGAGAAAAGAGCCTTCCCTGTCTTATATCCTATAGTATAGAATAAAATATACCCGTCCTCTCCATGCCATTATCCCCGAGGCAATTCCCCTCTCCCATTCCAGCTTCTAGGTCCCGAGTCGGCGTGAAATATATATAACCACCCCATCTGACCAAACTACACGTATCATTTCCGCGCCCAGGTATATCATAACCAAGTACAACATACCAAATCCGTACAGAGCAGAATAGCTTCATTAGAAAAGACAACCCCCAAGAATAAATGCTGTTGCGCCAAATCTCGCTCCTCACCCGTCAATCGTGACCCAAGCCCGACACAGCCCCAGCCAAGAAAGGTATGTACAAACGGACGCCCGGAGCTGGGCCAGGGTCCGCCGAAACGATAGCCCAATCAAGGCCAACCTAGGTATCTTTACATATTGGGTTGCGCGGGGCCTTCCCCGAGTGGTCGGCTGTTGCAATGAATGACGATCAGCGGGAGGGTCAATGATGTTTTCTTTATTGAATTTCCCCCCCTCGTGAGGCTGTTATTAGACAGCCTAGGTACCGGTACTGACGTGGCTGACTTTACAGCATGTCGGGGACCCGAATGAGTTAGGGTTGGTATGTGTGTGTTGGGTTCTGCGGGGTCCAATGACTCGGACTCAGATGGGGACAGCACTGGCTGCTTCCATGTTGTCTCTAGCTTGGCTTTCGATGGACGTGGTCTGCGCAAGTGCTGACGGGAGTGGATTCTGATGGTAAATTGCGTGGTAGGTGTAGACGTCGGATGGGCACGCATTGGGTTGTATATGGCACAAGACGTCAGCTTAGGTATGGCGCTGGGTGGAGTTGGAGGTTTCAGTGAGAATATTGGATGCAGTGCATCTGATAATGTCTGGAGAGCATTATGATTGCCCTAATTCGAGGACTTGGGGGTCGGCATAGGCGTACAGATTGGGATCTACTCTGTTCTATAGCTAGGATATGTGAATGCGATGGACAATGTATGAAATCAGGAGTCAGAATAGTCACATTAGGTATGGCATTATGCCAGGTTACTATCCGAGATGCGTACTCATTATTACATCAACAAGTAAGGCGATTATCGTCCCTTAACCGGGAGCAGTAGAGGCGCCGAAAGTAGAACATATACTCTGTATGGGATGATATGCGAGCAAGAATTCACCATGCTAAGCCAGATGACGGTAATATGCAAATTAGACACTCAGGCCCTGGATAGCATCAACAAGAGACTCAATATCGTAAATCTCATAGCTCTGCTGGACCAACTCCACCAGCTCCTTGAATTGCGCAACCTCAGGAAGCCGCCTGCTGTCGACTCTCATTTTATCCAGGCCGGCGCGTCTGACGTCCGTAACTAGAGAACCTATTAGCACCATATTATCCGGTCTATGCACGACAAACGTACCCGTAAAACGTGCTTTCAACCCCCGAACAAGATCCCCTTCGTCCTTCATCCGTCGCTGCAAGGCAAGCAACATGATTGCCCCAGCGACAGTCCATCCTCCCCCAAAGCACTCCCTGGCGATATCCACCGCGGTCTCAACCTGCCCGTCTGTCGTCGCAACCGGTGAGGTCTTCTCGAAGAGGACCCGAAAGTCCAACACCCGCTTCGGCCAGCATTGCCAGTGGTCCTGCTCACCCAACGCCGGCTGCAGTTCAAACAAACCAAGATCGATCATCTTCTGCACGGGAGCACAAACACACTGTCCCTCAATGTCCAGTCTGCCCTGCGTGAGGTATTCCCCAAAGTAGTATTCGCTTTCTCGGAACTCGACGAATTTCTGCAATTTCGCGTCCACGCCCTGCAGGGCGCGCATGATTTCCATGTCCTGGATGAAGGTCCCGGCCGGGAACCCGCTGGTATCGAGAACGATGAGATGGATCTGGCTCAGGTTGTCGCCGTTCCGCCGGTGGCGGTACAGTGCATACTGCAGCGCAAACAGGAGCGAGCTCGTCCAGCTCATCAGGTTGCAGCCGTCCGCGTGGCCGGTCTGCCAAAGGAGATGGTTCAGGAGGAGCCTAGCGGCTTTTGCGGGCGGCAGGCCGAAGATGTCTTGCTCGCCTCCTGATACGGCCGGGGGGACGACCAGGGATGGAGTGGTCGTCCCCGCGGATCTGGGGGCGACGAGACGGTACAAGAACCGCGGGGTGAATTGTGCATTGAAACACGGTGTATGAGGTCTATGAGAGGGGCCCGGGTTGAATGGCAGAGAGGCCCGTTGTTTGATGGATTCGACGTATAAACCAGGCATGACTGGAGTGGACGTATTTAACTGCAGAGAGGGTAAACGGAAGCGACAGAAGCTGTGAGAGACCAAGTCGTATGAATGATGGTCGAAGCAGTGAAAGGAATTGGTTTGATATTTATGCGGCTCTTTGTGAGGCTCTAACCCGATGGGCCCTCGAAACCAGGGCCGTGCCACAGGGCCATGAGGATTATAACAGCCTCAAGACATCTACTGAGTAGATACTTTGAAGTAATACGCATGCCCGTTTTGGAAAGAGACTAGTGAATGACTCCGCTGAGCACGGCAGTTCTAACGCGGCTGGGATCAGGTGCAGCTGTGCAGTAGCCTGCTCCCTGCTGTTTGCGCCCGGGCCAGGCTGCAGCGGATCCACGCTAGTAAGCCCAGACTTAGCGTCTTTGTCGTTTGTTAGGTACCTAGATCCACAGCCTGACAAGTGATGTCGTCTAAAAATAATACGCGGCAGGCGATGTTGCCCCCGGTCTCCAAGCGCGGCCTCCTCCTGGATTGATATTCTACCTAGCGACTATCTATTCTTCTTAGCAGATCACAAACCATCTACAGAAATAAACAGGACTGTGGGGACGCTGACATCCTGAGATCTGGGGGAAAAGAACTCGTACTCCCTGGACATCGCGTGTGAACCCTGCTTCCGCGGGTGAGCCTTGGGCAAAGATTCAGCCTCGCCTCCGACCCACCAGGGCTGCAGACCCCACGTTGGTATATTAGGGAAAGTTATACAGTACATTATACCTATATCGTGATCACGCCATCTATTTCCGATTACCAGACTTCCATTGGCCCTGTTGTTGTGGATGGGTTGACTATCGACTTCAACCTGACATCACGCGCATCTTGTAGCGTCCAACAACCAACTCCTTCTGGCGCAGTCAAAGGTATTTGGAATAGAGTTCTAGGGTCCAGTCCAATTATTGCTTCGTGCTTTTGAGAGATACCGACACGACCTCTACAGACAAGCCGCCGACTACACTCAACGACAGCCTATATGATGACTGCGTCGCCGTTTACCTGTTACTCAGAGGCAACCTCTCTGAACCCCACACAACAAGGTTTCAACCGGCTCGGCTTAGTCGATCTAATGCTGCTGATAGTTATGCAGTCTGACTTGGGTTCTTCTGACAGGAAGACTCGACATCGTCAGCTATTCATGCGGCATGCCAGGGGCCGTCGGGCGCAACTGCCCATGGGTAGCCAACATGGTAACAGCCTGGTCGTACTGAGAGCCTTATTGCTACACAATCGACACCTACATGAGTTCATCGTGGCACGACACGGAGAGTCTCATGGAGCTGTTCTAGACCGCTGCCATGCAGAAATAAGGGACTAGGGCTAACGCTGCAGTTTGTGCGTGTGAGAGTTACTTCTTTGTTTCGCTTGCCCCATGCAAGAGGGTTATATACCATCACACAGAGGTACTACGCTTGAAGGTAGATTACAGTCACGCAATTTTAACCCAAACCTGATGATAGATCGTCCTCTGATAGATTGGACAGGAGCGCAGCAACAGCCTTTCGCAGCGTATGCCCTGCCATGGGCATTGTAAGCAATGGCACGCCCTGCCGTACTACCTGAAACCCCCTGCCTTCTGCCCAGGAATTATTGTTTCTGAAACACATGCATAAGCAGGTCACCCATTGATGATTGCCATCTGAGCCTCGGACAGTACATGTGTCTGCCTGTTTCGAAGTCCACGTGCTGATATGGATAGAGGAGGCAAAAGCGTCAGTCAACCACACCTTTACAAGCGCCACAATATGTCATTCCCTTGCATGTACAAACATATCCTGAAAGATCAATGGTGACTGTGAGCTGAGTCAACTCGCATGCATTACCTGGCTGACGTATGCGTCTGAGGCCGCAGTGTTAGACATGATTGTTCACCGACAGGCGACAGCACTACTGCGGGAGCTGCTACATATTACAGTGGCAATAGAGATCAGGTCTCTGTTTCAATATCATAATCGATCCACTGGTTATTTATTCACCGCACGTGCGGTTTGGTGGCTGTGCTCTCAGCTGGTGGCGGGTTGCGGTGTGTTGTTAGACCACTATTGCAATGGCGATCGCTATGGACTGATTGATAACACGATCATAAGTTGCTGTGGGTATAATAAACACATTCAGAGGGGCTCTAGTACGTGGCAGGTTCCAATCCGGTTCATGGAAGCCTACGGCTATATAAATAGACGCCTAGATCGCACGACATCCGCCAATGAAGCACTGCCACGAGACACTGCAGCTTTAACCACTACTTTATCTCCCAGAGCAACATTAACCTAACATTGGTAGATGGTCGTATCTGATCCGCCTTGCGGTCTTGCTGCGCTTTCAGTCGCTGCCTTGGCCGGGACTTATAACCGGGTCTTTCGCTCCCGGCTCGAGCCTCTCTGGACGAGGATCAAACCTGAGTGACCTTCCACGGCCAATCCTGCCTAGATTACATTATTAGGCTGCCCAGATCCCATCCGCGGCTTTTCTCGGTGGAAAGAGGTAGCTGGACAGCCGACTCCGCTGTTCCTATAATGACGATATAAATCACTTTCACGTTCAGCTGGCGTGCCGCTGCGCTGGACAGATCAACAAAGGAGGAACAAATAAAATAGCTCAGGAGATATGTACAGCTTGATCGTGGGGAACCCCTCAGAACCAATTTGCCATACGCGATTGGAAAAAGCCATGTCTACGAGGAGAGCCTTTGAACAGGAGGCCTTGCATTGCCGCCTACCATGAGACATGGACACCGGTCCAACCGGCATCCAACGCATAACTGAGTTAGACATCTCACAACCAGCCTGTAGTGAGCCCAAGCAATTGTTTGCTGTTCATACAGATGCCACGTCGGTTGCGTACTGCAAGACTGCCGTTCAGTTCGCGCAGTGGTAGATCACAGCAATAGGTATCTCCATAGTTGTCCGATCAAACACGCGGCACGCGGCTCGTGTTTAGTTTACCTAGGTATCTCAGTGTCAGTGCTGGTACCAGACTGTAGCCTATCGTGGTTTGAATTGGAGCCCTTTTAATTACTCGAAACTATCAGCCTGCAGCCTGATACATTTCCCACATCTTCTATTAGCATCCATTGGTTCACTTCTCGGATCCCCCAGTGGCTGCCTGGACACGGCTTTCCAAGGCCCGTATTCATTGCTCATCAAGAGGCTCTTTTGCTCAGACTTTCGAGCCCCGCGACGGAATATATAACGTCATTTAGTTTAGATCACCAACATGTGGCCTGTCATGAGTAAGGTCGTGGACATTAGTTCAGATGGAGTCAGCGATATCCCTGGCAGAGAAACATTGACATGAAGCTACACAGATAGCTACACTTCCATTCCGCAAAACATGTCACGAGATAAGGAGTCTGAACAACCTCTGAGATGAAGGAAAAAATGTCTATTACAGCGCTGAGGAGGGTCACTCCCCTTTCGGGTTACTGGCCCATCACACAGGCAAGCAGAGCAAGAATGTAATACCCCGGTCTTGAATAAGTCTTGTCTCGCAATGCGACCAAGACTCTCAGAGCATGGTTTATTTCTTTGCAAGATGTCGGGAATTTGCGGTGAGAGTGGGTAATAGAGAATACGTACTTGGCCTCTGCAGGGCCCACGACCTTCGAGACGAACAGTGTATCGCCCATTGAACTGCTCATCTCTATGAGGCGCAGTCTGAACCCGAATCTTTGGTCGCGAAAGATCATTTCCCGGTCACAGCAGGACTTACGGTTGGCGGACCATGTTAGTAGTGAAAACGAGTATGCTTACAAGGCCTTGAAGGGCAAATTGAAAAAACCGTCACCAAAACTGCCATGTTAGAGTGTCTCCCTCACACCTGGGCTGCCTGCCATAAGCTCCACAGACCAGATGCACGCCGCAGGGTCAAAAATCACCGAAACGTAAGCCTATACAGAGTAGCTGGCGCTGATGCTCGGGATACCGATCCAGTCGGGACGCCGCTGATGTGGGAATCTTGATATATGCTACTATCTGCTAGGTATATACAGAAAGTGCACGAGAAGCTTGTCGCAAGCTGGGCTGTGGTTGTTGGACCGCCGCTGACCCGGTAGGACATTCAGAGGTTGCCGTTCCGATTAAAGAGACAACTCGCGGCCATTGAGTCAGACACCCATCATCGAAGAGTCTATCCGAATGAGTCCTGGCGCCCATCGTGCGTCACTATGTCGACCCCAGGCGCTGTGATCGACCAGACAGCTGTATCTGGTGGTGCGAGGCTACCACTTCAGGCTCTCCTGTCGATGTACCAACCCCCATGTGACGGATTTTGTCCAACGTAGTAGACAATTATTGACCACCGCACCTCTTTCATCCACTGATCCTCATCCGCATCATTGGCTCGGAGAGCAGGAAATGCATTGCACACTTGGTTTGCTGCTCAGTGTCTCCCGCGGCCTACGGACCTGTCGAGGTGAGTTCGACGTACCATACTTCCTGAATAATGCAGCCAGTCTGTTCAGTTCCCTCTGTACCCCCCTTGCCCGCAGGGCCTACTGGTTATTACCTAGGCTGTGTACGCTGTCAGAGTACCTTGACGTACCCCCAGCTGGCACCTGGCCATATATCATGAAAACACGCGGCATACATAAAACTCCCCCGCAAGGCTGAGTCTACCGCAAGCCGCACTATATAATCATCATTTAGTCATTGCAGCTTTACCCTGATTTACCCTGTCCGTGCCCCATGCACATCAGGGTATATTAAGCTAAGCAAGGCAGGGCAGGCTGCAGCCCCGACTCCGGAGACTCTTAGGGCACGTGCAAGGCTGCGTATCAAGCCTTGTGATCCATCAAAGTTCACTATCCATATACTGAACGTACTCTATGTTTATGCGACGCCCCAAACTAGAGGAAAATGCAGCCGGACGTGTAGAAGGATGCCATGATGTTCAGCGTGGCGAGATTGGCTGCGCCGCGGGGGTTGTGTGGCGATGCCGCGATTGGCTGTGAGGATTGTGGAAAACCTGTCCGCGGAAACTGTAAGTGGTCTCTTATTCGGTCAGATGTTACTGAGGTGCCGGCGTAGTCATTTATTATGAAATGGGAATTTTTACCACGGTCTCTTAAAGGTATGCTGGTACTGAGGTAGGCCGGATAGGAGACCTGGGTGGACGGGCGTAATGACTCGGTAGAGAAACCAGCTGGGACGTATACTCCGGTCTACAGCCAGCTCTATTAGTGATGTTATAGAATTAGGGCTCTTGTTAATGCTATGTTAATCAGGTACTGCATTTTCTTCTGCAGACTTTTCTAGTAGAATGCTGACGACTGGCTCAGAGAAGGAGAGACAAATCAATACATATTGAAAGCAGAGGCTCTTTAATCTTGTCAAAGCAAACTGCTGTAATGGCTATAGGTTCAATGGCAGTAATCGATTCCTTTGTCTTCCTTTGTGGTCTGAGTGTAGTTTATGCATGCCGATTCAGCTTCTTTTACCATAGGTAGCTAATGCTGAGCAGTAGGAACAAGCATGTCACACTCGTAGATTAAGCCCTTACCCTAGTAAAGGATATTTATCAGAGCTTGTGATATCAACGCACTTGGAGAGCTCGATATCGACTGCCAGCTTGCATCGAAAGGCAGGTCTACCTGGGATAACTACAACAAGACCTACTTCTCAAAATCTAGTAAAGAAAGACTTTACTCTTCCTTTAGGTTGGCACCGTACACAATGAAGAAACTAAAAGCATCCCTTCACGCAATCTGACACATTCCACTGAACAATGCCATTACAAAGAAAGCCCCCGAAACGAGGCCACGCAGAGAACAACAGCTCTATATATCAGCCAGTACACACACAGAGGCCATCCCATCAATCCCCCTCCCGTAAGTAAAACCACCATCAAACCATCTAACTCACCCAGAAGCCACGCTGCATCCAAAATTCCCGGAGACGACGAACCCACCTACCAAGTCTACGTCGGCATTCACTCCGAAACCGCCACGACGGACACCCACTACGCCCTCATCCTCCGCAACAGCCTCTACCTCAACGACCCCTCCGGCGACTGCACCTGGTATCACAGCCGCGGGGGTCCCTTCGAGGAAACAAACCCCTACCGCCGCGTCGAGAACGAGCCCCGCCGTTTCGACAATACCTTCTTCGACCGCAAGATCCCCATCGGCATGTTTGTCGGCCGGGATAACATGCTCCGCTTCGAGGACGCGTTCAACTCGACCCCGCCGCAGCCCTCGGCGCATTTCGTTGCCCGGGTGTTGAGGAAGTTGGTCATCAAGGGGATTTTGAGTGAGTTTGAGGTCGCGCCGATTGAGTCGCAGATTGAGAGGCGGCATGGGCCTTGTCCGGAGGGGTTGGACCGGGAGCCCGGGTTCAGGACGCCGATTCAGTCCCGGGGTGGGAGTCCTCTGATGTTTGATTTGGAGCTTTGAGATGAGTTCTCCGTCTTAACTACCAGGTGGGGGTTCGGTTTGCTGACGTTTGGGGCTTTGTCTCAGGCTAGATAGACACCACCAGTGGCGGCTTATGGACTGTGGAAGTACACAAGATCCGTCGGGGTCTCATAAACGTATCAAGGTGGGTTTTATTTTTCTTATCCCAACCCTTTCTTCTTTACTCCAAGTTCAAATCATAACAATAGGCTAAATGCAATATCAAGGGTGTGAACACCATATCACATCGGTAGAGACTGATGCAGTTTAGGGCATGAACCGCCATACACTCAGGATAACAGAAGTACCCAGGTGCCGCACAATGCAACTTCAACAGGTCCGCAATACTCCCATCAACAATAATGAGCTATGTGGCTCACTTTGTATATATAGACGTCTCATATTGTTCTATAGGCTGTCACCAGTACCCTGTCCTATACTATACTCTAGAGCACAGTGAACAAAACATCCGATTCCCGAGTTAGCAGTAGAATTACCTACATAAATGTTACAAACCACAGGGACTCACTTGCAGTGGTGCTCTCCTCTGCTCTACTCTACTATATCTCGGGTAGTTTCTCGGATACTGTACCTCATCTGGACTCAGGATAGGTCATACGAAGTGTACATTATTAGGTACATACATACATCAATCATACTCCGCAAACACGCATGCACTAACCTCCAAAGATCACCAACAGTGTTTCCTGCCGTCGAATATCAATACCAAACAAGCACCTGATCGAGCATTGATTGTCTTTGCCCCGGCCTTGCCTTGGTAAATACCTACTTAATGCCTCGGCCAGTCACTGGAAATAAGCAAGCACATAGGCTAAATTACAGGCTATTTACCCCGCGTCTGCTAGATGCAACTAGTTACCCAACACCGCCGGACTCGATGTCAGGGAAATCTTGCACGGTTATGGATAATAATGCGGGGATCCATGCAATAATGCACCCACTAAATACTATTGGATTTACTAGGTAAGGTGGTAGTACCTGGGATATCCCGTCGTGCATTGAATGCCTCCGGGTTATTATCCGATTTCCCCGCAAATGCAATCTACCTACTACTCCCTACCTATGTATTAATACCACCTGAGATACGGACGGGACTGAGAGAATATACCCAGACGTCACGGCGCAGGCAAATCATAGTCTGGAGTCCAGGTTGGAGAATAGAGACGGTCGGACGGAGGGAGGGGGCAATCTATCCCAAACAGCCTTATGCAGCTACGGCTCAGTCCTTCCCAGTTAGGAGGCTATGCTGCATTTCCCAAAGGGTAGTCCACCTCCCGTCCGTGTCTGGGCTTCCTCGGTTCGGGACTTGGAACATGGATACTAAATACTCAGGTAATAAGGTGATAATATGAAGCGCCGGGCTGTTAGAGACGCGGATATATAAATCTCGTTCTGATCCAAGCCATTGGGACAGGTATGAGAACTCAATGAATCGAGCTCTGTTAACCGAACTTGATTCATTGACATTGCAGACGTGGACTTTTTAAGTCAGGTTACCTATATCTATAACTGAAGCTCAAGATGAAGCTCCTATCACTCTTCACGGCCCCCCTGGCGCTCGCCACCGCCGCGACACTCAGCCGGGTGCAAAACTTCGGCGACAACCCCGGCAATAACGAGATGTGGATCTATGTTCCTGATTCACTGCCTGCGAATCCTGCTGTCGTCGTTGCGGTATGACCAACCTTTCCCTCCCATCTCTTCCTATTGCGAACCAACCCTATTCACCTCGTATTATATCATACGGTACCTGCAGCTGACAATGTGCGACAGCTCCACGGCTGCCTCGGCTCCGCAACAGGCTACTTCAGCCAAACCCCCTCTCTCCCTCCCGCCGCCGACACGTACGGCTTCATCCTGATCTACCCGGGCTCCGTCGACGACTTCAACTGCTGGGACGTGGCGAGCGAGGCCTCGCTCACACACAACGGCGGGAGCGACAGCCTCTCCATCGTGAATATGGTGCGGTATGTGCTGGACGAGTACGGTGCGGATGCGTCGCGGGTCTTCGCGACCGGATCGTCGTCCGGGTCCATGATGACGCAGGTCCTCGCCGCCGCGTATCCGGATGTCTTTGCCGCGGTTTCCGGGTACAGTGGCGTGCCGTATGGCTGTTTACGGGGCTCGCCGGGGAGCTCGCCGTTCACGGCTGATCCGGCTTGTGCGGGGGGTCAGGTTGTCAAGACGCAGGAGGAGTGGGTGGCGGAGGTGAGGCGGGCTTGGCCTGGGTATAATGGGAGTTATCCGGCGGTGCAGGTGTGGCATGGCACGGAGGATTTTGTGGTGTCGGATGTGAATTTCGGGGAGACGGTGAAGCAGTGGACGGGCGTGTTTGGGGTGGAGCTTGCTCAGGAGAATAGTAACGTGCCCCTGCCGGGGTATACGCAGATGGTGTTCGGCGATGGGACGGAGCTGGAGGCGTATCTGGCGCAGGGCGTAGGCCATGTGGTTCCGACGCAGGCGGACGAGATGTTGAGGTGGTTTGGACTGGTATGAGTTTGAAATGTCATGATTCATTAGTCCTATGTATAGTGGTCATGAAATCCAGTGCGGATGCGGACAAGTGCCCATCATCCTGGCCGTGTCGTCGATCCGCTCCAGCATCCAGCCAGAGGTATAGCCGTGCTTCTTTTCTCCTACACGGGCATCGCGACCGATGGAACACATTCCATCCGCCCGGTGTACGTACTGCAGGCATCTCCTGTTCTTCTCGCAGATGGCCTGACACTCCTGCAGGCTATCGACCTGTTCCTCGTCCTCGCCAGCCAGATTATCCCACCCTTCCACCGGAGTCTCGCTCATCTTCGGCCGGCCGAGTTCAAAGAACACATCGCGATACAGCAACGGCGCCCCCTCAACGCTCCATGTCCGCTCGAACCAATCCAGTTCGGCGATCTCGTTGGGCTTGACATGGTGGAACGTCACAGGAGGATAGCACCACGAGGTGAGCCCATAGTTGGTCTCGAAGTGAATAATTTCCTTCGGCGGCGCAATCTGCAGCATCGGCCACGACCAGTCGAGCGACACGCCGGCCTCCTTCAGCAGCATCCCCAGCACACAGTCGCCCGCCCATTCCTCCTTCGTGACCGAGTCCCAGTAGTCTCGTTTCTCGGCGAGGAGCGCCGCCGCGCGCTCCATGGCCGGTCTCGAAATGACAAAGCCACTGCCCCCATGCCCGAAGAGCACGTCCCGGACCTGCATCTGATTCCCGAGATACCGTGGTTGTCTGTGGTCCAGCTTCGCCAACCAGGAGAGCATATTCGGCCAGAGGATGTAGGTGTCGGCTTCCATGAAGACGTACCAATCGGCCCGGTCGTAAGTGCGGAACGTGTGCTCGATCATCGGGACGAATTTCCACTTGTCCAGCTTCCAGCCCGGGTTTGTCTTCCCGAATGGCGTCGACGGGTCGTCGGAGAGATCGGTCTCGGTGAGCGCGCTCCGACCGTCACTCTGCACTTTCTTGTACAGGGTGAAGTCCGGCAGCTGGTGCAGCGTCGAGGACTCGTTGTAGAGCACATCGTGCACGGGGATGTCGGCGATCCGCTCCTCGTAGTCGGACCAGACGATGTAGTTGGGGATGCAGCGGAGGGTGGTGTTGCGGTGGATGGGCAGCTTTTCGTGGGCTTCTGTGACGCCAGTTTTGAGAATCACGAGGATATTCTCGAGGCCGGGGAGCGACGGGCAGTCGTCAGGAATCGGAGAATTAACCGAGTCCAGATGCGGGGCGTTGGAGTAATGGGAGTAGATCGAGTAGAAGTTGACGAAGAGCAGCACCGAGACGATGATGTATAGACGGCGCGAAGGCCGCTGCGGCAGTGAGGGCGACATGGCCATGACAGGTACCTACGGAGTTGAAGCAAAGTACATGAATTCCGATAGTTCAGGTTTAAACTGGATTGCCAGCAGCTAATAATAAAATGCCAACCTGCAAGTGCGAGTGATGGACAAGGAGAAATCAAGATCGACCGCCAGCGTCGTCATCATTGGCGTCATCGCCAGCAGTGGCTCTACCAGTTTTACCAGAGGGAAACCCGCCGTTTACTCCACAAATTAGAATCTCCGCAGACTAATTAATACAGCATAAAGTTACTGGGCAGTCAGAACACCCCGATAGCGCATTTTGCCCTCCTCCAACGTGTGCAGACACTCCCGGATCCCATCCTCCGTCATCGGGTACCGCACCACCATCGGCTTGATCCCATGGAAGGCCGCGAAGTCCAGCATCTCCCGGTGCACCTGTCGCGCAGCGACGATGCCGCCCTGGACACGCAACCCGCTCACCAGCATGGCCTGATTCGGGATAGTGAACGGCTGCTCCGACACCGTCAGCGGGGAGATCGTCGCCCGGTTGTCGAGAACGTTTAAGAACAGGTTCCAGTCCGGCAGCGCGCTGGTCGTGACGATCAAATGGTTCAGCTTGTGTTCAACCTTGAGCTCTTTGGCGCCTTTGGATGCGATGAACTCGTGGGCCCCGAGCTGCAGCGCCTCGTCCTTCTTCGAGTCCGTGCCGGAGAACACCGTGACGTGACAGCCCATCTTGCTGGCAAACTGGATCGCGAGATGGCCCAGGCCTCCGACACCGACGATTCCCACCCGATCGGTCGATTTGACGTCGGCGACGTGCATGGCGTTGAAGACGGTCGAACCGCCGCACATCAACGGTGCCGCGGCTTCGTTGTCGAGCCCGTCGGGAATGGTGAACAGGAAGGCTTCGCGCCAGACGGCATGGCTGGCGAAGGATCCCTGGTCGAAATCGTGCATGCCGTACATCTTGCGATCGGGGCAGAACGTCTCCCACCCGGTGAGGCAGTGGGTGCAGCCTCCGCAGCAGTCATGCTCGTAGCCCCAGCCCACACGGTCGCCTTTCTTCAGAACCTTCACCCCGGGGCCAACCTCTTCGACGTAGCCGACTCCCTCGTGGCCGAGGACCATGTCGGCTTCTTTGTAGTGGACATCGGTGAAACAGACGCCGGAGTGGCTGACTTTGATGAGGACCTGGTCGCCCTTCAGGGAGGGCTTCTTGATCGAGGATTTCTTGACTCCATCCTTGCCACCTTTGAAGACAGTGAACGACATTTTGGCTCGACTGGAACTCAGTGAATTTGATTAGAGTTGAGACTGCTCACACGATTGATCGTGACTAGATTCGCCCCGACCGAGCCATCTTATCCTCGCGGACGACTCCATGATGTCACACACTGGCATGACTTCATCTTGATCCGAGAAAGCTTGATACAAATTGGAACCTCTGTAGGGTAGGATAAAGAATGCCCGCAAGTAACCTGCCTGTCCGATCCAATTCCCGATCGATCCACTACAGGTCCGTGTGATCCGGTCGACTGGCACCCACCCTCGCCACCAATCTATCTCCCAACCTCTCGATACTGCGCTCGAAGTCCTTGTACCCCTTCGCATGCCACTTCGCCCGGTAGCCAGGCACCGCCTCGTCCCCTGCAAACGCAAGGTACAGGACATCCGGAGCATCATGGCCGTTGTCGCCATTCATGCGATGCCCGAAACACGCGGTCGCAAGGGCCAGACTCGCCTCCCCGACCAGCGGCAGTCCGTCGTCCCCATTCACATCGCCCCAGATCCCGTAAATAAGCTTATTGGCACAGACCACAGCGACAACCGAAAGCGGTCGCACACCCACGCTCCGCGGGTCGAAGGTCGGCGTATACCGTCCCACATTCCCGAGCACGACGTACGGATGCACGTAGGGGTTTAGATCCGGGATTCCGAATTTCCTCACGTCCTCCTTGAAGGCCGTTTCGTATTGCGTGTCGCGGGAGTTGTTGCACCGTCCGTCGCCCGGCACCTTCAGCCCGTCGCAGTCAATGTCCATGTTTGCGAGGGCGTGGTCGGGTCCTTTGAGGTATAGTCCACGGCCCGTTATGTAGCGCTGGCAGTAGCCCCATAGTGGAAGGGAGTCATCCTGGTCGTAGAACCCGCCTTTGAGAAGATCGGAGCCGGTGCAGTTGCCGGCGTGGCGGACGGTGTGGTAGAAGGAGCGGAGGTTAGGGGGGATTCGCTTCGCGGTGGTGAGGAGGAGGAAGGAAAGGAGAGTGAGATTGAAAAGGAGCATCTTAACAGCGATGCAGAGTAGCCTTGGTTTTGTAAGTGAGATGTCGGGGACCCTGGGGGCGATGACGAGGAATGATGTTGGGATGTGTTGAGAGAACTGCACAGCCAGCAACCTTGGTGGTGACAATTGCCTGAGGCTCCTCTCCTCCCCCGTTCTATCTCAGAGCACAAGTCCTAGAAATACAGTAAACCTCTGGTCAGTATGGGATTTCCTACACTATAGCCCATGTTTTGACAGGTATCCTGCCGATAGTCGATATCAATATGCACCCTAGTTGATTGAAGACTGCCTATTCTCGCAGATATCCATATGAATACAACCCAGGCTATGTCACCCAAATATTTCATGGAAACATCCTTTCTTGATAATGACCAGGATGGCTAGCGATGTGCTAATCTCCCAAACCGTACACTCCCTTCCAAGTTATATCCCCAACAGCCCAGAGATGCAGAGCAACCCACGGCCCGGGATCTAGCCACCAACATCCCAGTAACGTTAGCCAGTGACGATATCAAGTGGTTGGATAGCCATAGGTTCTCTCATCCATGTCTAGAAGGCAATACCACGGCCAGGGTCATGATGCCTGGTGCTGAAAGACGAGTGCTGAAGGTATGGCTACCTACCGAGTCTGGGGCATGGACTTCGACGAAGAGTTCGGGTTCTTATATTGGGAGTCCACACAGTAGGCTTACTGGGGCTATCACATCTCTGTAAAATATCTATTTATTTACTGGTCCATTCTCAGGCTTTGTCTTGTGTTTGTGCTGGTGATGCGGTGTTATGGGGGCTGTGACACAGGGATTGATTGATAATAAGCTACTGCTTGGTCTTGTGCTTGCAGTATCTATTAAATTAAGGTACAGTACCTAGAAAGGGTGTTAGGTGATATCCATGTGTCCAGAATCTAGGAGGTAATCTGGCTCTTTTGGTATTTTGTTCTGGTATGTGCTAGAATATATATCTGTTCAGCTAACAGCGCACACAGCAATGCAATCCACCCAGAAAAGACAGCTACGGTTACTATACAACATGAGAGAAATTCCAAAATAGGCCATACTACCCCTTACTATGCCATCACTCCTGACTCTGGTACCCGCTATAGAGAAGGACAGTATCAGGTCTTGTTTGTCCCAACTCGTCGATCTGCTCGTCGACCAGCCAGTCCCACGCGTTCACAACGGCGAGAACCCGGATTCTGACGGTGGTGCTCTCGAGAACATGAACCAGACTCTGGAGCAGTCTTTTTGACTGGGTGTGTTTTCTCGTCGGGATGCACTGGTCGACCCGGTCAAGAATAATCCAGATGGCCTTGGTTGGGTCGATCGTATTCAGGACCCTCTGGAAAACCCTCTCCAGCTGCTCAAGATGTTCTCGATCCTCTCGGGAGGAGTCTAGTGCCAGCTGGTATCCCTGGAGTTCAGTACGCAGCTCATTGTACTGCGTCTCGTTTCGTAGAATGGGGCAATCTCCCTGCAGAAATTGGATTATTAGACATGACAGAACCCGACGGACCGAGTCGTCTTCCCTATGTCCCAGGAGGTAGAAGGCGTAGGGATCGCATTGCTGCTTGGATAGTTCCTGAATCATGTGCAGAGCGACGGGAGAGAGCCAACACTGGTGATATCTGGTTTCGTGGTTGTATCCGGCCAGGATGAGCATGCATGAGTGTGGACAGAGCATCCAGGATCGAAATTCGGAGTTGTCTTCGGTGAAGCTGGTGAGGGGCTTGCCTTGCATAACCTCGAGATAGCCCTGGTATAGGTTGATCTCTGCTTGGGTGTCTCGCGTGTACCTGTGCAAGACGTCTAATTCTTTCTCGCCGGAGTAGGTTCCTAGCCCTAATGCCATCTGGATAGTGTGGATTCTATCGCTGTCTCGGTGCCTTTCCATTGCTGCTTATCCATTAGCATTTGGTATGGAAGAGGTGCGTGGATGAGAGATCATACATTCTAGTTTCTGATGGAGGCCTAAGCAGAAGCGTCAGTAAAGTATCGAGGATCTTCAAGGAATCGCTACTGACGGATGTTCTGGTCCTTGATCATGTCGATACTCCGGTGGCTCAGCTCCACACTGCATGTTTGGATCTCGGCGACAGCGTCCTTCACGCTGGACATTCGCTGCTGCAGAGTTGTGGGTGGTCCAAGAACCTTGAGCCATCGATCTGCGAGTCACAGTACCAAGGTCAGTAGACAGACTGATAAATCAAAAATGAGCGGTGGACATACGCCAACCCCCCTTGAGGTAGAATTTCGATGCGCTCATGGAAAACTCCATGAAGTAGCCGTAAGTGCGAACAATCTTCGACTGTAATGAGCGATCCAGCTCAGTACCCTCGGTGTGGATGCTCTGATACATTTTCAACGCCGGGAGTCTGTCTCTGATGATCCGAAAGGTTTCCCCAATGTCGCCTTCCAGCGTGACCCGATTCTTCGCGATCTAGCGATCATGAGCGTCAGTGTCAATGTGGCATGCATTCCCCATACCGTGAAGAAGAAACAAACAGTTCCGACGGCCAGCCCGCCAAAGGGACCAGCGGAGTCCCTCACAACCTCGAGTATTGGGTTCATATTGTCCAGGACATCGCTCATTGCAGCTGCCGAGTCCAGGAATCCTCTTCGGATTCCGCCGGTGCGCTTCTGCTCATATTGCTCCTTGTGCTTCAATGCGGAGTCCCAGGCCATCATGAACTCTTCCACCGTCGTGGTCCCCAGGGCTCGCTTCTCCTCCTCGGAGCATTTGCGGCTCCTTTTGACGAAGGCATGAAAACTTTTCTGCTCCTTGTCGGAGGCTTCAAGGATGTGTCTGGATGGGAGGTTAGTTCCCTGACACTATAAAGATCTACTGCGCAACGTACAAATCTTCCTGCGAGAACTCCTTCACGACAGGCAGACATTGACTCAATTTTTGGGGCATCCTGGCAATCAGTGTCAGACTGAGAAGATGCCGGATAATGGAGTGCAAGATCTTACCTTCTGGACGTGAGCTATAGCATCTTATCTTAAGCAAGACTGCCCGGCAGGTCTATTTTTGGCCCGCAATTTCGACACGGAAACGCCCGGATTCACCTCCGCACACACCACCGTCAGAAACAGTGCGCAGAGCATCCCAGCGGTAAGACGGAAGAGGCATATTAAATCGAGTAAGTCTTATCACGCGTCCCCTTCCCCTCTTTCGGAGCGCCCACTACCTCGGTCTGCAGCTTTCAACGTGGACTACGCGTTGAGCCAGGTAAGATAGCAAACAAAACCAAGAAAAAGAAAAACTGGAGGATAGGGGAACGACGGAAAAACGCCGAAAAGACGGTACCAGTAGACCTATGGAAAATGAGAACCGGATGAGGGATAAGGTAGAGGTGAAGGCTGAGGCTGAGAAGGAACGAGTGTCAGGAATTGCCTCTGCCATGGCTAGACTCACCTTCAGGATGCGAACCAAGATCTGAGGGTGTACTGGGAGCCTATAGCATTGACGCCACATTGTCCGAGCCATCAAACAGCAAGCAAACATCTAGATATACGGAGGCTGCTGCAACCTCATGCAGCTTACCCCGCGCTGGGTCTGGTACGGGGAGTATCCTCGTAACGCTACAATATGTCCAAAGATTTCAAATCCGCGATATCCGCTCCCTGGTCGCTGTCGTATCCTGGACTTCGATGACCCATTCCAAGCGTCCAGCCGGGATTCGACGACGTGGTGAGACGGAAGCTGTGTATCCAACCTCCAAGCCCGATTCATGCAATAATAAGTATAGTATCACGCCCATTCCAGCAGGTAAGCGGAACGAGGCCATGGTGTGCCAGGCAATTGCCCGTCATTGAATCCCATCCCTGCCTGCCTCGCGGGGTGGTGAGAATGCCGCACTTGGAATAATAAATCTCGCCCTCTCAGCACTAGCACGCATAAGACGAGTCTGATGCATAAATAGATGGGTTGTGCCCTCCAAGTATGCTAGGTCTGACAGGATTTACTCTCCATCAACTATAGTATCTTTTTACAGGCAGGAAAAGATGGCCACCGAAGCAGAGGCGTCCCTGATACTGGTAATCCTCATCAGCCCATACTCTGTGCTCGTGACTGACTTCGCAATAGAGCCTAAAGGCAAAACTGGCAGGTTTGGAAAAAGAGCTCTCGGAGCTACAGCTGAAGTTCAACGTTGTGCCCTCGTCGTCCCTTGGAGCCCCAACTGGCACCTTGACTCCAGTTACGCCGGTCGGTGGCAACGCCGAGGGTCAGGCAAATGAAGAGGCTAATGTAAGCTATGTGACCTCCAGGTCGGCAGCAACCGTGCTAACTGCGAGGACTGAGCAGAAGGTTGCTGCGTCCGACGACAGCAAACCCGGCGAGACGGGTGACAAGAAGGATGACAAGATATGTGAAAAGTCAGAAAAGGTACGAGCCGGCAGGCTACCCAGAAGACTATAAGTCTAATAGACGTGCCACAGCAAAAAGACCCTGGTACTGCTTCCAGGGCCAAGATCATCATCTGCAAGAAGGATGACGCTACCGGGGCAACTGTTGAAGTCCCAGACTCTCAGACCACGAAGAAAGAGACAAGCGGCGACCACGCGTTTACCTTGAAGAAGGTGACCAGTGATGTATCCTCTGGTGAGAGCTACTCCGAGATCGATGTCATCAACCCCGATCTATGGGAGCTCTTGAAGCAGCATATGCATCACCATCCCTACCACACCTTTTCCTCGAGCCCGGTTACCCTATACTCACCGTGGGATGACATTATATTCGAATGGGATGTCCTTCAGGAGGCGGCAAGCCAGGCTCCCGTGAACGAAAACGACCGAATAGCCCGCGAAGACCTCAGGCTTCTCCTGAATGTGATTTCCGGCGGCTCCTGTGGGGATCACAAACTCGACAGGTACTTCAAAAACCGGGAAGTATATCGCAACCAGAAGTCAATCCAGTTCGATGACCTGTGGACCATCTTTCCTCCTGGAACCCTGATCTACGGGAGACCATTCCAGAACCAAGATCAGATATTCATCGTCCAGGACTCCCTCGTCGCCTGGCCATATCGTGACACATCAGCGACGAAGAAGATGCAACCGTGGAAACTCCAGTGCTGGACGTACGATTGGAACGGCGAGGCCTTTCAACGCACCAGCTTCGCACTCCTCTTTGACGCCTTCGAGGGCCATCGGCCCATCACCTCCTTGCCATATTACCCGTTTGATCTGGTCGAGAACGGGGAGAAAATAAAACAACAACTTATCGATCGAGGTAAACTATTCCGAGAATACTGCATGGCGCCGGAAGGATCGCGGCTCTTCGACTACAATGGCTATGCCATCTTTTCCAAGAAAGGATTCGCGGGCCTGACGCAGGATAGCGAGGTTGGTAATACCCTGCAATCGGTCCTTCTCTGCTTAGGATGTGAACTGATTCATGGCAACAGGAAGATTCCGAGCGTCGATCCTTCAGTGCGGCGTACTCGGTCTATAGAGAAAGCCAGCCGAGAATTTCCAAGCGTGAAGACAACCACAGGCCCTCGAGGGTTCAGCCCACCCCCTCTCTTTTCCCCTGGAGGTTGTTCCGTTCTGACCCCGTTCCTAGGTCGACGACCAGGTCATGGTCGACTATGCATCGTACTACGAATACGGCGGTTCAGTTGGGCGCAACGGTTCACTCGAACCATGCGCGGATCTGTTCGAGTGCAACTGTTCCGAATGTCAGGACAACAAGGGCCTGGCCCAGAAATACCGGACACACTTTGACAGCGAGGAGGCGCAAGCGAGGAAGGTCTGGGAGGATGAACAATACATGCTCTGCCCGCCCCGCGTGCTTGGATACATCCTACGGCAGAAGCAATGGGTACAGTTACAAGTGACCTCGTTGCGATCCTTTCAGCCAAACCCTATAGGAGGCTCGTGGGAGAGTCGCCTGCAGCTCGCGGACGAAAACAATAAGAAACTGATCTACGATCTCATCCGCAGCCATATATCGTCCACGGCGAATGGCGAGCCTGATGACCTCCAGCTCAACGACATCATCCCCGAGAAAGGGAAAGGCCTGGTCATCCTGCTATACGGACCACCGGGAGTTGGGAAGACGTCAACGGCTGAAACCATTGCGATTGCTGCTCGAAAGCCCCTCTTCTCCATCAGCGTTGCAGATGTGGGCACCAAAGCGCAGCTGGTGGAGTCGAACCTGTCCAGGATTTTTGCCTTGGCCACGTCCTGGCAGGCGATCTTGCTCATGTACGTGCTCATCCATTTGCTTTCTCACCTAGAGCCCTGTATTAACCATGTACTACCAGTGACGAGGCCGATGTATTCCTCGAGAGCCGAGGAAGAGGCAACGCCGCATCAACGGACAAGAATGCTTTAGTCTCTGGTAAGCTAAGAGTCAGTCTCATCTGAGTACAACCTCTGCTAATACAACTGGCGGGTAGTCTTCCTCCGAGTCCTCGAATATTACCAAGGGATCATGTTCCTAACGACGAACCAGATCGCGCAGTTCGACATCGCGATTCCGTCGCGGATCCACGTCGCCCTCAAATACGAAAGCCTGAAGAAGGAGCAGATGCAGAAGATCTTCGAGGGCTTCCTGGACCCGCTGGACAACAAGAACCTCATCGAAGACTACGAGGGGGTGAAGGAGTGGCTGGCGGAAGACGTCTACGGGATCGGGTTTGACGGCCGGCAGATCCGCAACATCGTCTCCATTGGACTGGGGTTGGCTCGGGCGGACAGGAAGAATAATAGGACAACCGGGAAGCTGACTAAGAGGCATCTGAAGCGGGCGGTGCATAATGCTGATGCGTTCAAGAAGGATTTCTTGGTGCAGATGGACCGGTATATCAATTCTCAGGAGAAGATGATTAAGTGAGGTGTGAGCCGGGAGTGTTGATATCTTGGTCGTTACTCATTTCTCGCTGGTTTATAACATTGGGGATTGTCCTTTGAGCGTACTATCGTGGCCCATGGTGTGGTAAAAGTGCAATGATAATCAACAGGGGTGATAACTGTTACTATCAAGCATCTGCAATCCTGTATATAGTCCCAAACTTTGTGAACCAGTCCCTTGCATGTATATCTAAATATCCAACCGATATATATTCAACTGATGATCCCTTAGCTGAACCATAAACTACTACTTCTGCAACTTCAGTAACCGCCGACACCTAGCAGTGCTTTCATAAGTCAATCTAAAGCCGCACCCCAAAAGCAACGTTCAATCTCCAGAGGAAGCTCTAAAAATAGAAAACCAGAGTACCTAATAACAGAATACTGTTGACTTGTATTCACTCTGAGTCTGTGCAGTAGAGCAGGTTATGATGGGATCTGGAGGCGGTTATAGAACCCCAATAGGTACCTTATATATATCCCCGCCGCGAACCCTGACGACAATGCTATGTTTTCCGGCTTCTTGATTTCATAGATTATCCTCCCGTCTCTCTGTCATAATGGTGCCAGTTCAATCTTGAAGCCAATCATTACTAGATTCCAGGCTACTTTGCTAACTACTTTAATAATATCTGCTACAGTTCCCCATGCTTAACCCCGTCAACTGCAATTCTAGACTGATCCTATTCTCTGCGAGAAGACTTCAGCTTGACTGGAATATCTCTGCAGTCTTGGATGGCTCCCCGTAAACTTCAAACCCAAGACCTTGAAAGTATGCCATGGCCCTGTCAGTCAGATTTGTCCGCATACACGGCATTATGATACAAGCCGAGCGTCGATCCCAGGTAGTTGACCCCAGCAAAGACAGCCACCGCGCCCACGGAAAGCTTGACCTGAACAAGCATTAGAGGCCAGAGCACAACACTTTTCATCTGGTGGCTCACTCACAGTAGTGCTCTCATTGCGCAGCACCAGGGCCAAAATCCCCACCACAAGCAACAGGTTACTGAAATTCTGCAGCATCACCGGAACCTGCCATATGTACAGCTGCATCCGAGAGGGTCTCTGCTCAGTCGAGTCAATCTTGTCTCCGTCCACGTTCAGGATGTTCCGAATGTAGGCCCAGCCTCTCGGGCTGGCTCGAGCGCGAGACAGGGCGATATTTTGCTGTGTGGCGAGAGTCACAGCCGTGAGCACCAGAACTAGTCCACTGTACCAACAGATCCTGGAGAACTCGGGAATTGGATTTTCGGATTCTGACCAGGAAAATAATTGCGTAACGACGGCAGCTGTGAGCCCGCCCTGCAGAGGCGATTAGATGCGGGTTGCTCCCCGTCTTGCCCATTCCAGTGGATCGACTTACGGAGATGCTCACGGTGGTGAGCTCTGCGGATTTGGCCTCGCACCAGCCCTCGACTCGCTCCTTCACCGTTTGGCTCTCGTCCATGCTAATTGCATGCTTGAAAAGAGCGTGGTTTAAGCTCCATGGCCAAAAGACCACCCGTACCCCAACCAGGATTGCCTGGCATATGGTCTGGATCGACGTCGCTACTGCAGAAAACATATCTTTGAATACAGGCTTCGTGGTCCTGCATGGAATTTCAACTATTCTTCCAAATGTTAAGTGGACTGAACTTGCTTGTTTATAATATAAGGCTGTTGTCGCCAGACTTTTCCTGGCGGCTCCGGTCTGCCTCTGGCGTGCAGTGGCTGTGTTTGCTGCGCCTTCCTGCACCATTGGACCAGGACCAATCAGTCCCTGGACTTTGCGCAAACCTGCAGCAAACCCATGCTCATCCAATTCGATACTCTGCTCCCTATTTCTGGCTGGAATGTTCACTTAAATATGGTGGATGCGCCCAGCTGAACGAGCAGGGAGACATCTAGAAGCTACCTCTATACATTGCAATGTCTCATCTCAGAATCTTGTCTCTGTGGCAGCCTCTTGATAAGAACCGCTTTCTAGTGCGCATATTCATGTTACCGTGTCTGGCGCTGGCATGCCGAAGCGCTTCTTTGAAGCAGATCCTCCAACACATATGGCAGCCACGAGAAATCATCGATCCCAAATTCAACGGAGCTATCTCGGCCCTGCTTACGATAGTCGTTGCTCGAGCTAATAAGCTGAATGTCCTATTCCATTTGTGGCTAGTGTTCATGGTATTTGTCGTCAATGACATCGATGTCCAAATCGGCCGTCCGCAAACGTCTCAATGGTACCGCGAGACCTGCTTCTGTCTCGCCCTCGCCCAAATAAGCGTAATTCTTTTCTTCGCCATGCGAGTGGAAAACTCTGAATGTTCAACGTGCTCACAGAAGGGATTCTCCTTGGTCGACGTGGCGGGAGAGGGTAGAAACACTCGACCGGTTTACTTTGTCTCGACTCCGGCCGTCGGGTCTCCCCGTCTAAATAGAGCAATCAAGCACTTCCTCGATCAAGGAAATACGCTACTCGTACGGTTCTATATAAACTACGTTGCCAGATACTCAGGGAGGAAGCTGAGTGACAAAGACAAAAAGAGGTTGATGTCGGACTCGACATTCATGGCCAGGCAGATACAGGCATTTGGTTTGCTCTTCTCTATCCCGATGCTGTGGCAATGGACTCGACCGTCCCCAAACCCAATGCTGGCTTCTTACACCGAAATCCGCGGGCTACTCATGATCGTTCTGGGTCGCAACATGCAGGGTGCCCTTCTTCGGACTCCGTGGGACCTTGTGGCTCACCATGCGTTGGAAGTCGACGGAGTCCTCTACGAGCTCAAACGAGCAAATGGACTCAATGACTCCATTGAAATTCAGAAGCCCCCTTTAAGACTCAAGGACGCTCAAGCGAGCGGGAAAAAGATCCTGTCTCGGACTTATGTCGGCGAGACCTTCACCCATGACGAGATTCTCCAATGTGGTGGGTATAACCAGCATTCCACTGAGCTGATGATGAAGGTTTACTAATGTCTACTATAAGCTGACGAACTGATCCAAATATCCCCAAATTACGATCTAATTGTTTACAACTGCCAGGCCCTGCGCTACAACCTCTTTCGAAGAATCATGGATGATCGACAGCCAAACAGCAACAAAGTCCTCCGAACCGACTGGTCCTATGAACACCCAAATGGCATTATACCTCTGATCTTGACATTCCCATTGTTCAATAACGGATTCGACCCCTTTGCCAACCTGTGCACATTCTCCGGGATGCTCCACTGCATGCTGGGCATTGTGCACTTCGACCATATGCTCAAGGGAATCACATATGGCACATCAACCGCCTACGGGCGTCGTTTCTGCTTTCGCCGCGCCAGCTTGATGGTAGGCGGCGTGCTGCTTTTTGTTCGTGTGGCTTCAACTCCAACTCTAAAGACCAGTCTTGAAGGGCGGTCCTCTTTGGTGACGGCCCTTGTTGTACTCCTATACCTGCAATACGGCTTGGCTGTTATAGCGTGGCTGTTCCAGATTGGACACGGGTATGTGGCTAAGGACAAAAAGGAATCTGGGGCTTTGAAATTGAAAGCAATTATCCGGGGTGTGATTGCTCTCATTGTTTCAATCGTGATGTATCTTGGAAGAAGCCAGAAGTAAGCCTATGGCTGGTAACTAGGGCAGTACCTACTGGCCCAAGTGTTTTGACATAGCGTATATGGCTCTATATTCGCTGTCTATTGTTATCTACCCCTAAAAGGAAGCTATACTGCTTGAGGTGGCTGTAGTTGCAACCATAGCACAGGCAATGTAATCTGACTAGGTATACACCCCGCTTCGCACCTCTCAGTACCTCTTTGACCAAGGAGGTGGCTGGGGATGTAATCTATGCGGTGCCCAACTCGAGTGCTACTTGCACAGCCTTGGAACCATAAGGAAAAACTAACCAGAAGAGCGATGCACGAGCAACCCGGCACCATTCAACAGCAGAGCGCTCGTCACCATCTGCAGAGCCGGTCGTCTACGACCTAAGCTATTTTCCGCAGTGGTGCGGTACTCGCAACTGTATCAAAAAATCGACGCGCTCTTGTGGGACAAAGTCTCTGGTGAAGCGGTTGCGATCTTCAGTTTACAAGAGGACCGGGCCTGCGGGTGCCAGTGCAAGGTACTCTCCGTATTGGATCCACTCCATTATCTACCTTGCGGGCTTTATGTTGAACGTCAACCTCCGCAGGGACGCCGAAGATGGTAGTGTCTACATCTGCAATGGGCTCGACTCTCTGCGGCTGCGTGAGGAGCTCTCGACGGGGCAACGCTATCGGAGCCATGTTAAACGCCACCAGGACGGCCCAATGGTCTCTCGCTCAGCGACGTGTTTGCCTTGACTTGTTTCTGTCTGCCGTGGTCTGCGGTTTCTGAGGATTCCGCGCTCGCTGTTCCAGCGTCTGCTGCGGAAGGCAAAGGACGCGGCAGAGGCAGCGGGGAAAGGCCCTGGCGCTCGATAACGAAGAATAACAATGCTACCAGTGAGATTTCCCTCGCCCCGAAGCAGCACAATGTCGCTGCAAGCCAGAGCCATGCCAACGCCGTACGGATGGACATGGATCCAACGCATTGCCTTGCGGGGACCCCCGCGACCAAGCGTGTCAGGGCGAGCGAGCATCCCAGGTGCTGGTCCGCATTATCAGCGAAGAAACCGGGGTGGAATTAAGTGCTATTGGACCGGAAACTGATTTTCCTGACATCGGGGTTGATTCCATCTTGGGTATCGCCATTCTCCCTCGGTTCAATGAGGTGACCAACGTCGGACTGGGCGCATCTTTCCTTGCTGAAGTAAGGAATGTGGCAGGCCTATATCACACTCTCGGTGGACAGAATCCAGATGTGGTAGCCTCTAGCGAGGGCAGCAGCAGCAAGCCAGTGCTAATGCTGGGCAAAGCCTGGCAGGGCACTACTTCCGTTATGTAAAGGGCCATCCGAAGGGTGTTAGGACCGGCTAGAGGGGGTATACCAGAGACGATGTAAAACAGATCACAGTCCAGGTACAAGCATGGCGACGGGGGAGTTCCCGGGGTGTGAAGCTTGGAACGGGAATTATTGTGAATCAGTGGGAGAGTGGAGCTCCAGGCAACAGCCAAACTAGTTTGCATTTCCAGGCAAGAATTAGACCGCCTGATTAGCTATTGACTCGGCCTCAGTTGTTTATCCTCCTCTATGCCAGATATCGTAGTGATTGAAGGACTCGGTTCTTGTGACGAGCCAAAGCAGCCTTAGCAAGCATCTTGGAGGTGTTGTCTATACAAAGTCCCGGCTCAGACACATTGCACAATAGATGAGCCTTGAATCAACTTGGATTGATATGGCTCGGGTCAGTGGGGCATAATTAAGAGACTCGGCCCTTCATAAGGCTGTGGATCTGAGTCAGAGTGCTGGGGCTAAGCTTCGGCGATGATGAAAATAAAAGTGTGTAAACAAATAATACATAGACTGGCACACCTTGAATGGTCTCAGGTATAGCAATTCACTTAATATATTGTGAGACATTAAATCTAGGCTGAAATTTACTGGTACAGCACTCGTTATCGCAGCTTCAGGAACCACAGCTTTCAGCTAGGGCTGACACTACTACGACCTTCAATTGGATGGCCCAGTGGGGAATCCTGATACTTCCGTGTACCAGATTGATAATAAAGATATTGGAAGGCCGGTAGGCTGCCATTCAGATAGTACTAGAGTATCGGATAACCTGATTCAGGGGCGAGTTGTGTCTGGCGAGCGTTTCAGGGCCGGCTTCCAGAGTACAAATACCGTCCAGGCCCGGCAACGAAATGCTTCATTCAACAAAGCGAAGGCTGCAAAGCAAAGACGTGACAATGGCTTTCCTGAAATTTCTCACTCTCTCTTCCATCGCGGCCCTGGCAAACGCCTATGCAGCCCCAGGTGCCTGCTCGGGTGCCTGCAATGTCCACGACCCAGGTCTCATCCGCCGCGCAGACGGCGTCTACTTCCGCTTCTCAACCGGAAACAAAATCTCCTACGCCCAGTCGTCTTCCATCGAGGGCCCCTGGACTCCTCTTGGTTCTGTCCTGCCCGCGGGCTCCTCCATCAACCTCCCGGGGAGGGATGATCTCTGGGTACCTCTCTCTGTTTCCATCCTTTGCGCTCAAAAGAAAGTAGACCCAACTGACAAACGGCCTGGAATAGGCCCCTGATGTCGCCTATGTCAACGGCGCCTACCACGTCTACTACACGGTCTCGGCCTTTGGATCGCAAGACAGCGCAATCGGCCTCGCCACCTCCCCGAATATGGAAGTTAACAGCTGGACCGACCACGGCGCGACCGGCGTGAGGTCGGATGCCTCCAAGGACTACAATGCAATTGACGCCAACGTCCTCGTCGATGATGACGGTGCCAAGTACATGATCTTCGGCTCCTTCTGGCGCAATATCTACCAGGTCACCTTGAACGATGCCGCGACCAAGTCCGTCACCGCGTCGACGAACATCGCCTTCCAGCCGGCTGGGACTCATGCCCGGGAGGGCGCATACCTCTTCAAGCACGGAGGTTTCTATTATCTGTTCTTCTCCGAGGGCCTGTGCTGCGGCTATGATACTTCAAGGCCGGCGGCGGGCGAGGAGTACAAGATCAAGGTTTGCAGGAGTAGCGACCCGACTGGTGGATTTGTCAGTTCCCTCCTTGCCTCCCCCCCGGCGCGTATTACGTTTTGGGAGAATAAAGCTAATGAGAGCAGGTTGATGCCGCTGGCATTCCTTGCACCGAGGGTGGTGGCACGGTTGTCCTGGAGAGTCACGATTACGTCTATGGACCTGGCGGCCAGGGTGTCTACCAGGATAACAACCTGGGTCCTATCATCTATTATCACTACGTGGATACAAGGATTGGCTTTGCGGATGGCCAGAAGCGCTTTGGATGGAATAAGCTGAACTTTGCTACGGGATGGCCGGTTGTGAAATAAGTTTTGGGTGAAGCAGGACTCCCCAGCGCCTGTGTACTCCATCTGGGATCTGTAAATATCTTTGTGGGTCTCCTGTAGAGGTTCCTTCTGGCCATGCTGCCGTCACCGTCAGGCAACTAGCAAGCCTCTTAGTCTTAGCCAACCGGTTGTTCGTGTTCATCTATGAAATTTCCAGTAGTACCATATATTGGGATACCGTGCAAGATCGCACCATACTCATTCTGCGATTTGATTACCGACCGCAGAGTGACAGCACCCGGTAGATACAGGGACAGGCACACAGTCGTGGCAACTACATTCCCATTCTCGGAGTTTGATGATGCAGCACTCCCAGACCACAAGCAAGAATGACACGCAAGTTCCACACACACAGCCTCCTCGCAGTAAAATGAGAGTGCACGGTGGTTGAAGCTAATCCGGCAATTCCATCTAGCCTCCTTGTCTTGAGAGTGGATGCAGTATAAATATATTATAGGCAGACACAGCATAATACCTTGAAAACCAACACGTGGGAGACTAAGAATCTGCTTTATGTAGCTTATAATCATGCGCATCTACCAGGGTATTCACATTTATATACGAATACATCGTAGCATTTTATAGCAAATCTCATGGCTGTATATAGAAAGACCTCTCCAGCAAATTTCCACACATATCTTCAAATAAAGGCAGGGTTGTTCAAGGAAGGAAATAAGAACGCACGGTCAAGATAGACCGGTAGCAGAAATAAATTTATATTATGGTGTTCATCGTAGCCCGTTTCTAACATATAATCCATGCACTGTGTTTCCATACTATTATAAAAACCATCATGGACATGAATGTCAAATCAGCTAATAACTAGCTTGGAAATGAGGACTGTAATACACGTCTTAGGCAATCCACCTACTGAGAAAGCAAGAATAGCGCATGATCATTGCAAGGTCCAGTGTAGATGGGCACGGCGGGAATGCAGTATAGCCAGTATCATCCACTGTTGCGCAAGTAACCTTGGGCTTCACTGCGGATTTGATATCCCCTATGCTAGAGGTCGCATGGTAATATCTGATCTGCAGTCCTCCATCGAGACAACGCCACTGGCCACGGGCAATTTCCGGGCTCCCAGGGATGTGCTCCTCATTGAGTTCACCACTCTGGCTAGGCAATCCCCGTAATAGACGGATTGTTCCAGTACTAGGCATTTCATACCGTCCGGCTCTGGTATAGTATATTGGGCTACCAACAGATATGTGAGACGCCTCTAAGCATGAGGCTCGTCGAGCACCCTAAGAAGACCGACCCTTCCCCCAGGCCTGGGAGTTTTTAGCCGGTCTTCATGAATGCAAGTATCGTTGCTGCGATCGTCTGAACACAGTGATATACTCAAAGCCACAACTCCTGTCTCCGCAGCCATTCTATGGCTTGATATAAGGAGTGCGTAGTAAGTTGAAGCGGCACAGATCGGCTAAGGCAGCCTTGCATTGCTCGACCAGGCTGGACCATTCACTAATTACCAAACGTTGCCTTTGACTCCTGGCCTATCCTCCGGGGCGAGTACCTTGGAGGCCTTGTGCCATAATACCCGAACAAAAAGTGGGTATGATTTAGTAAAGCTTGGATGGCCGGATATTGGAGGCCCACATGTCAAGCTTTGCAAGGCTGGCTTTGCTTCACGGGAGAAAGTGCTTCTGTAGGCACCGATATAACCAGGCCCACCGGTGCCACTGGAGTGTATGTTGGGTTCCTTTCAGCTTTCGGGTCTGTCCAGGTATACTCGACAATAAACATGGTGGATAATGTCAGTCCCCAAGGTGGCAGTATCAAGGTCCTCAACATCCAGCTATAAGTACAACGCTCCCACATCATGCCAGCCATGATCAGAAGCGAGCTGTTGACTTCAGTCCAAGCAGAACCATGGCGATTCGTGATCCATCCGAGGTAAATCTGCTCACAGCAAGCAAAGCCGATGTCCTCTGTTACTACGCTGTTTCTGACAATGACTACAACGGGCAACTTGGAGCCCGCATCTCCTCGATCTTTGTCATTCTGATCGTCTCCGCCGCATTCACTTTCTTTCCCGTCGTCGCTAAAGGCAGTCCCCGGGTTAGAATTCCTCATAACGTGTACATCTTCGCCCGGTACTTCGGCACGGGCGTTATCCTCGCCACCGCATTCATCCACCTCCTCGATCCCGCCTACAAGCGGATAGGACCAGGGACCTGCGTCGGTTCATCCGGCAACTGGGCCAAATACTCATGGTGTGCCGCCATTGTGCTCGCGTCCACAGTTGTAATCTTCCTGCTTGATCTCGCGGCCGAAGTCTACGTGGAGAGGAAATACGCCATTGAACGCGACACGACGGCCACCACTGCCTTTCTAACCCAGGAGCCAGACCAGCAGCCCGGGCCCTCTGACATCAGCCCTGAATATGCTCCTAGCAAGGACTCCGTATGTCAACGATCGTCCATACACAGCACGGCAAACGCGCGCTCCTTCGACCAACAAATCGCCGCGTTCCTCATCCTCGAGTTCGGCATCATCTTCCACTCCGTCATCATCGGCCTGAACCTGGGCGTGACGGGCTCCGAATTCGCAACTCTCTATCCGGTCCTGGTTTTCCACCAATCCTTCGAGGGCCTGGGTATTGGCGCCCGACTGTCCGCAATCCCCTTTGCGCATCATACTGTCCTCCCGTACATGCTGTGTCTGGCATACGTCCTTACGACGCCGATCTCCATCGCGATCGGTCTGGGCTTGAGAACGAGCTATAATCCCCACTCGAAGGTGTCGTTGATTATCCAGGGTGTGTTCAATGCTGTTTCCGCGGGGGTGTTGCTTTATAATGCGTTGGTGGAGTTGCTGGCGAGGGACTTTTTGTTTGATCCGGAGAGGACAAAGAAGAGGGCGCAGTTGGTTTATATGGTCTTCTGCGTCTTGCTGGGCACGGGGATTATGGCTTTGATTGGGTATTGGGCGTGAGGGGGAATTTGTTTGTAGGTACGGCAGTAGTAGGTAGTTGGTTCTCTTGTTATATGCGAGCTGCCGCTGAACATGGATATCAGTCATATCTTGGATAGTTCGTCTTGCTATTGTGGATGCTCATCAGAAGGAAACTAAGGACGATGGCTATAGCATTCTTCTGCATCGTGTAGCTCAACGGGAAGAAAATCTGAATCTCACTACATTAGACCGCAAGCTGAATTCACAATGCTCTTCGTTGTTATGCGATAGTAGATGAGTGTTAGGAAAGGTACAATTGCCCTGGCGACTATACAAGCGCTACAGTAGGTTATAAGGTATTCCTTGGCTCTGTTGTATTTGATGAGAGTGGCATTACTATGCTGCGCACCATTCGCAATGCCACAGGGATGGAACGAGCGTCGTGCCCAGGCTCATTCCTTATACCCCAAAGGTTCCCATCGATTGCTTGGATGTCCTGCATGATACTATTAGTTACTGTAACCATGGCGGGGCGCCCTCGAGTGAGCCTGACAGGTCAAGGAAATCGGATTTCATTGTAGGTAGGATAATCTGGGATCTACACTACTTGATCTGGCGTACAAGATATTACATGTTTTGCTAAGTGTATTACTTCTATCCTGTCTGTGCTAGACTGATTTCACTGTTCCGAGGATCTCCGTCTACCAAGCCTCTCAACTTCGCATCATACTAGAAGGACATAATATTGTGCTCCGTATGCGAATCGGTTAAACGAAAGCCTGTGAGTAATGGCTCGGGGTCAGTTCTTCGCCCCTAGCAGGAGGGATATTTAATTTACAGCGTCGCCGGAAGAGCCACACCCTCGAAGTAGCACTACAATACTGTCAGATATGACACGGCAGAGTCGTTCAATTAGACTAGGCCAAAAGACTACCGGACTCTGGATTATGGCAATATTGATCCAGCTGGATTTTACTAGGATGAACCAGCTACCGAAAGCCCATATTTGGTGACTGACAACGGTGGAGCACAATGTCTGAAAACGACAGTTAATATTGAACCAGCTAATCCATTGATAACATGGCCCTATTCCCAACACTCAATTCACTGGGGCCATGAGACAAATAGCCGAGTGACAAAGTACCTACTACCACGACATCACCCCTAATTCAACACACCGAGAATGGTCCAGGATAGCACACACTCCACTCCAGAAACTACAACGTACACCCGCAAAACACAAAATCATCCAACCCCTGCTCCTTCGCCGAAGCCGCTACAGCCCGCGGCAACTCCCCAGCCAGCTCCGGATTGACCCGGAACTCCGCCACCAGTCTCTTCTGCAGCGACGGCTCAACCCGGGCCTTGTAGTACCCAGCCGTCTCGACATGAACCAAATGATCCTGATCGAGCTTCTCCAGCACTGCAACAACCCAGTCCTGACATCTGCGCGGGGCAACCGATGCCGCGAGGTTCTGGATGTATTCCATCTCGGTGTCCGGCAGGACGCAGACGAGGGCTTTGGATTCGAGTCTGTGATCCTCGATCGGCTGGTCCAGTTCAATGACGACGCGGTAGGTGTCCGGCGGCCCGCAGATGTGCATGTAGGTGCATGTAGTGGAGGCCGGGGGTATGATGATCAGGACCCAGTGGCGCGGGTAGTCGACGGCTTTCAGCGGGAGGGTGGTCTCGTCGGCGTACTGGATTTTGGCCCCGTTGACGCACTGCGAGAGGAGGTGGTCGTTGCGCTGGCCGAAGCCGACGTAGAGGGCGAGGTGGTTTTCGGGCATTGCGGGGTTTTTCACTTTGTTTGGATGGATAGGCTGAACTTGGTAGGGGAAGAGGATGGGTGATTATTTAGAAGTTTTCAGGGGAAAGGTTAAGGCTCAGGGTATAGGGGTTTATATATTTGCTGTGCTGGTTGTGAATATGTTAAATCCAGCAGTGCATTATAACAAGGGATCTTATTAGTGAATGAGCTAGACATTATAAAGGGCTTTGAACTTCTATTACAACTGCTAAAACACTGAAATAGGAGAAACTTTAGATATTCACAGTCTATAATCATGTTAAGGTTTCAGGCTTAACAAAGACCTGATATCAGCAATTATAGAGCCGCTCTTGGACAATGCAACCTATGATGAATGATCATTAACAAGGCATTGAAGGTCTAAGAAGGTACCACTCTATAGCAAATATCATGAGAGTTGAACTGCTAAAATGAAAAAATAAGAAAAAATAGAAAACAAAAAAAAAATTAGAGGCGAACAAAATACTGTACTCCCGTGCCCTTACATTTGAACTTTGTTAAATTCACCCTGTCAAATGGTTGATATCCACATACAATAAATGACCATCCTAGGTCAGCATTCTGAGACCACGAAGGCACATCTCCCATGGTGCAACAACAATTCCATGCATGGCGGAGGCAACTACTAGCGCGCTTATCAGAGAAGCTCTCAGAAATGTCTATTATTGTGTTCAACACCCCACGCAGTTATTATGCGGCAAGAGCACTGCTGTTCAAAAAGGAAAATGTCTAGGCAACCAGGGAAACCAAGAGAATGTATTTTTAAAGCTAGTAAAATGAATCCTACAACCTACACAGCTACTCAAAACCATGATAGCCATGTATGGTACTAAAGAAACAGCGTGGGGCTGAATCGCGCAAGAAACGCTGACAGTCAAAGGTCTCCTGTCATGGGTACAAATAAAGCCCAGGATCTGGCAATTGGCCTTCTCCAAGTCAAGGTTCGCAAGCTATACTTATGTCAAAATGCACGGTGACTTAGGGCCTCATAATGTTACAATACCCAGCCTTCGGAGAGCTAAGTGTCTAGATAATGTCATTGTAGTTAACCACAACTCTTCTAAACTATGCCATACTGCAGCTTCGCCGGGAATTTTAAATAGAAATGTATTTTTAAATTCATAGCTGATTGGAGGAAATGCAAACACATGAAGTTGGAAGGCAGATACTCTAGCCCCGTGATCAAGTTATAACAACTGCACGTGTGATGCAATATAGTTCTGGCCTGTGATTAGATGTGCTGGCCATGTCAAATTGACAGTTTGGTACTCCATCTCCCATATCATATGCAAATATGGCAGGAAAGACATAAAACCGTACCTGGGCGATAGCTTCCAGAGGGTGGGTAATTGGATTTCTGGTATTGGTTTCGGCTTGCATCTACTCTTGTTGGAACTCAGCCTCATATGGGCATAGTGTCACCATATATTGGCATGGCCTTGTAAGTAGTGTAGCTTTGAAGTGTAATCTAGATGTGAATATATCAACTAGCTTGTTGTATAGGCTTTCCTGTGTGTATTTTACTCCACTTTGGCGAAGCAAAGGCAGGGTTGCATGTTCTAGCCGCGAGGCAAGACTTTTGCCTGACATAGCATGCAAAAATTGTGATACATCTAACTTTTGAAGAACAAGGACCAAGTGGCTAGATCACTCAATTGTAGTAAGCCATCCCCCCCTAACCCAGTGATTAGTAAAGGGAATTAAGAGACAAATAGAAGAGATACCTGTGGCATGTATATATTGTCTATATGCTTCAGATAGAGGGGATGGTTGTGCAGCTGTTTGTTCAAAACCACTATTAAATACCCTGTAGTACAGCGCCCCTGTCGTGACAGCAGCAAGGATTAACCCGAGCTGAAATTGGATACTTGCAGGAACACATCCAGGGGCACAGATAGGAGAACATTGTGCTTGACATGCCCGGAAACTTTGGTGTAGAAGGAAGGTCAAATCATTTCCCTCGTTGTCTCCCATCATGGGAATTGAAACCTTCTTCTCCCTCTCAAATACCATGTATAGACACTTGATCTTATGGTAAATAGAGCTTAGAGCCTCATTAGTGGGATTTGGGCCCCTACAGGTAGCATATTCAGGCGCACAGGAGAGAAGATTCAAAGAGTTATTACCTGATCTTTGAATCCTAGAATCACACATATTGCTGTTCTGTGCCATAGGCCTTACAAGCGAGACCATAGAAGATGCAGATTCTAGTTCAAACTGGCGCTGCACCAGTACATTTGTTTTTTTT